>CAUOFW020002540.1:0-47299 GCA_963454935.2 Ilex paraguariensis
AACCGTTAATTCCCTAGAAACTTGACCATGTCTGGCAAGTACTCATCAAGATGAGTGTTTCCCATTGCACTGCACCTTTAGAGACCCTTCTCTGAGGCCCAATTGTCCTCATCATAGGGAGGAAGGAGGTGAAACACGTAGACAACGGTGCCCTAGGGAGCAAGGGGAACAACATGGGAGCTCAACCCACTATCATAGGAAAGACTACTGGGATGACAACTATGGAATAGAGAAGCGTAGGCATTCTGATCCAACCCATGAAGTGGCCACTCAAGTGTAAAATAACTTTGCTCAAGACAACCTCACATATTCAGCGAAGGAGAAGGTGAGGCAGACCCTTGCAAAGTGGACTACCACATTTTTTTGTTCGATCAATATGAGAATCCGAACCCCACGTAAGTTCACTCCTCCCCATTTTCGAGTTATATAATGGCAAGTCTGATCTCGTGCTCCATATAGGGGTCTTTACTAATAAGATGGCTCACTAAACAAGCAATGAGGCATTAATGTGTAAGATTTTCCCCTCCATCATGGGGAAATCGACTTTTAAGTGGTTCCATGGGATGCCCATGAACTCAGTTTTCTGTTTGGAGCAACTCGTTGTGGAATTCGTCTCTCCATTCATAGTCAATAGCCGAGACAATTGACACACTCTTGGCATTAAGCCAAAAACAAGGGAAGACTCTCTATGAGTACGCCATGAAGAATTTGGACTGTTATGCTAACATAGAAGAGTGCAATGAAATGACCACTATTGTCTCTTTCTGTTTAGGCCACCCTAGGGCTAGCTAGTTACAGAAAAACCTCACCATGTGACCGCCCTGGCATGTATCCCACTTGTAAAAACATACCAAGAAGTACTGAAGGTAGAGGACGACAAGTGGCTAGCTGACTGATTACTATCATCCCCAAGGAAGAGCTAGTAGAAAGAAGATAACACCACTAATCCGTCAAGGAAAGATGGGACATCCAAGGGAATGAGAGACTTATACCAAAGAGTCAAAACCATCTTCAAGGCCACCTCTCCCAATACATAGACAAGAAGAAGACTACCAAGGAGCAGGCATAGTAATGAGTCCAACCAGATGACTAGCCTTGACCAAGGGATGGTCAGCCTCCCAAAGTGATAAATGTCATCTTCAGTATAACCCCTCCAACACAAGTTGACTTAATCTAGTCTTGAACTGAATACCAAAAAGATCACTATCTTCAGCATGTAATGCAAATGGATCACCAAGGTGGTCACACTCCTAAGGGCCGAAGGGTAGGGTTAGAGAGCATTCCCGTCATGTTCTCATATACTAATTTGGAAGGAGTGGTTCATCCACATAATGACCCCCTCATTCTTACTCTCAACATGAGCGACTCTGAAGTAAAGTGTGTGCTCATTGATCCAGGGAGCTCAATAAAGATCATGTACTATGACCTCTTCAAGAAGCTAGGAAAAACACAAGCTGATTGTCTCCTAGTGACTATTTCACTTGTTTGTTTCAATGTCATGTAGGATTGGCCCCTTGTCAGGTTTTGGCTTCCTTTCAAGGCAGGCTCACAAGTATTTGAGGTGGATTTTCTAGTGGTGGATATGTCATCCCCTATAATGCTATTATCGAAAGACCATGGCTACACCGGATGTAAGTGGTAACTTCCACTTATCACCAGATGCTACACTTCCCAACCATGAGGGGATAGCTGAGATTCATGGAGACCACTAGGGCTAAAATGATGTGACTTAGTCATCAATTTAATTTAGGAACTGAAAGTTCTACCTGTGGACCAAGCATATCCAGAGAGAAATTTCTTAATTGGGTTGCAGCTGCCTTCCCCTGAGAAGAAATCCCTTATCAGGTTGCTAAAAAGGAACATTGAGACCTTTGCCTAGACACCCTATGAGATGCCAGGTACCGACCCTTCGTTAGTTAGTTATCATCTTAATGTTGACCCTACTTGCAGGCCAGTTATTTAGAAGAGTCGGTGGTCAGCCCTCCATTATGCTAAAGTCGTCAACGAAGAAGTGAAAAAGCTCCTAGATGCCAGTGTCATACAAGAGGTTTAATACTTACAATGGTTGTCAAACACCATTGTGGTAATGAAGAATGGAAAGTGGTGAGTATGCGTTGACTTAATAGACCTTAAAAAGGCTTGCCTAAAGGACCTCTTCCCACTTCCAAAGATTGATCAGCTTGTAGATGCAAAGCCTACTCATGCCAGAATGAGTTTCCCAGATGCATACAAAGGCTATCATCAAATCCCTATGTTTGGGTCCGATGAGGAGAAGACTGCGTTTAGGGGTGTCCATGGGCCGGGTTACCCACGGGTCCCGTTACCCGGCCTGAAGCCCAATAGTTGGCCTTCCTGAGCCCGAGCCCAATATCCTTTAAGAAAGGGTTTGGGTTTACCCCTAAACCCATTACTCGGCCCGAAATAGAAGCTCGGCCCTAATAACCCGCCCAAATACTAGGCTCAATAACCCGCCCACATACCCGAAGCCCATACCCTCCCATATATGTTTTTTTTTTTTTTATCAAACATATATGTTTATGTTAAGAGTTGGAGACTTTTGTTAAAAAAAAAAAAGAGTTGAAGACTTGAATGAATGGTAGGTGGTAGATGAGACTTTAATTTTTGTTGGTGAGAGTTAAGTTCAAATTTTTTCAAAACTTTGAATGTGAGTCACCATTTTTCAGCCGGTTTGTGTGACTGACTGCCCCAAACTCATAGCCTCATAGGACTGTAGCTATGCATTGTCTTTTCAGTATGTGAGAGAGATAGCATAAATTTTTAAATTTCAATCTTTTCAATCTGCACTGCCAGCGGCTGAGTCAGGCAGTCATAAATTGAGCCAACGGTCGACTATATTTTAATGTATAATTTATAAATAAACGGCTAATTTCATTTCAACCCACTCAATCATTTGCTCACATTTTATTGCAAAAAAAAAAACTCTCATTCTCTGAACTCACAAGTTTTCTGAAGTCTGAAGTCTGAAGTCTTGAAGTCTCAACTCTCAAGTGTTCAGCTGTCTCAAATACTCAAGATTGTCTAGTGGTCTCATTTGGTGAGAAATTTTTTTTACATAATTTAATTATTTATTTTATTTTTATAGTTTAATTTACATAATGACTTCATCTCATTTACAAAATATTTTTTATAACGAAATTCTTGAGTCAAATAATGATAATGAGAACATCGATGAGGGTGAAAGGAATGATCCACTTTCAACGCCTGAGATGAATTCTACTGGTAATGTAATATCTAATAAAAGACAAAAGTTCAAGGCCTGGGATTACTTTGAAAAAATTAAAATTAAGAATTCTAATGGGGATCAGAAAAGGTATATGTAATTATTGTAAAAAAGATTTTGTCGGAGGCTCTAAAATTGGAACTAGTCACTTAGCTAGACACCTGCAGACATGCCCATTAAGAGGTCAAACTGATATTAGACAAACAATGCTATCACAATCGGTTAGCACCAGCACACTAAGCACTTTTAGTTATGAACCTGAATCTACTAGAAAAGTAATTATTAGATGGATTGTTATAAGAAATCTTCCATTTGTTCTTGTAGACGATGCTGAATTTGAAAGAATGTTACAAAGTGGTTTTAATCCTTCCTTTCAAAAGTTTTCTCATCAAACATGTCAAAGAGATGTTATTAAATATTATGTACAAGAAAAAATAATTTAATTGCTTAATTTGATAATCTTAAAAGTAAAATTTGTTTGACTTCTGATATTTGGACTTCTTGCCAACAATTAGAATATTTATGTATAACTGCTCATTTTATTGATGATAATTGGGTTATGCAAAAAAGAATTATTACTTTTACAAGGATTGATGATAATCATAGTGCACAAGTTATTTTTGAAGTTATTTATAATCAGTTACAAATTTATCATATTCAAGATAAGATTTTTACTATCACTTTAGATAATGCAACAAATAATAGTGGGGTTGTAAGTCATTTAAAATGTTATTTAACTTTACCATGTGAAGATACTTTTTTTCATATGAAATGTATTTGTCATATCATAAATCTCATAGTACAAAGTGGTCTCCATGATATTAGATTTGTAATTGATAAAATTAGACATATTATTTATCATATAATAGGTTCTGAAAATAGACTTAGGACATTTGGAATTATGTGTAAAAAGAATAATTTAAAATGTAAAAAATTCCATATGATGTACAACATAGGTGGAACTCCACCTATAAAATGCTAGATGTGGCAATTAAATATAAAGTTGCCTTAAATAACTATGTTAATATAGATACCACTGGTTCATTATCACGTCCCACCGAAGAAGAATAGGATGTCACTAATAACATGAAAGATTTTTTGAATGTTTTTTATGAGTCAACTATGGCTTTATCTGGTAATTATTATCCAATTATTACACTTGCCTATGTTCATATAGTTAGTATCAGTGGTCTTTTTGAACAATATAGAAATGAACCCAAATTTTCTACTATTTTACATAATATGCAATCTAAATTTAATAAATATTTTTCACCACTTCCTATACTTATTGGTTTTGGTATGTTAATTGACCCTCGATTTAAAGAATTTGACCTTCCAAGTGCTTTTATGTCTTTATATGGAAACTTAAATGATGAGCACATGAACCACATGAATAAAATAAAATATTATTTTGAAAATTTTTTTGATGAATATAGTGTAACATTTGGGAATGGTGGTATACTTAATCCCCCCTCAGTTTCTAGTGATATTATTGGTATTAAAGGTAAAACATATATGCTAGCTTCAATTTTGAACAGAGGAGATATGTCAACATCTAGGGGGTTAACTGAGCTTCAACAATATTACAATGCTCCAATGGTAGGTTTTAAAGATCCTGATTTTGATATTTTGGCCTGGTGGAAAGGATATGAAAATAGGTTTCCAATTCTTTCCACCATGGCTCGTGATATACTAACAGTTCCTATGTCAATTGTAGCATCTGAATCTACTTTTAGTACAGGTGGACGTGTCATTGATGAACATAGAAGTTGCATGGATGGAAAGACAATGGAAGCCCTTATGTGTCTTCAAGATTGGTATGCCACTGAAGCGAGAAATCAAAATATGGAAGTAAATTCCCCAATGCCAGAATTTGAAGTTTTAGAAATTTAGATATTAAGACTGATGTATTTTTTTTCATGTATTAAATATTCTAGTTTTTCATGTACAAAAGCCTTTAATGGGTAGAATTGTGCAAATGATAGATAGGTGGATAGGCGTCAACCTAGTTAGGATGTACTCATTCTATAGTGATACAATTTCTCTTCTATTCATAAATAAAATTATTCATTATTTAATTTTTGTCCATTTTAATTTTGATTATACTTTTAATTCAAAAATATAATTTACAAAAAAAATTAAATAAAATTGCATATTTTTTCAATGGGGCCCAACAAGCCCACCCAAAACAGGTCCACTCAACAGGCCCAACAAAGCCCGCCTAATAGGCCCAACAAAATCCTGCCTAGAAAGCCCGTCCGTAAAGCCCGCTCAATAAGTGATGGGCTAAGTTGCAGGTAGCTTATCCCGACCCGAAGCCTAGCCCGGCCCGGCCCACCACTTGCCCATGTAGGGGCTTGGGCCTACACTACCCAAGTTCAGCCCGAAAAAAATTTCACGGGCCGGGCTGGCCAACCCTAACTACATTTATCACACCAAAAAGGATCTACATTTACAAGTTCATGCCCTTCAGCTTGAAGAATACAGGAGCCACTTACCCAAGAATGGTAACAAAGCTCTTTGGCTCCATGATCAGCCAAACAATAGAGGTGTACATACATGAAATGGTACTGAAGAGAAAGGAATTAGAGAACCACCTCTCCCACGTAAAAGATGTATTTGACATCCTGAAACGCAACAAGCTCAGCTCAATGCCTCCAAGTGTGCCTTTGGAATAAGCTCAGGGAAGTTCATAGGGCACCTGCTGACATGAAGGGTGATAGAAGTCAATCCTGAGCAAATGAATGCCTTGCAAGCAATTTGGAGGCCTTCCTCAATCAAGGAACTACAACAGTTAAAGGGTATGGCCATAGCCGACAACTGATTCAACCAATATAGACCCTTCTTCTAATTACTAAGGGTAAGACGGGCTTTCTACTAGGACAAGTAGTGCTAAAAGGCCCTTGATGAATTAAAAAGCTATCTCTAGATACTTCCTTTACTTTCTACTTCTTCACAAGGAGAAGAGCTTCAACTCTATTTAGTCATGTCTAAGCATACTATAAGTAGGGTGTTGCTTCTTGCAGAAGGGAGAAAACAAAAGCCCATCTATGTTGTAAGCAAGACACTACTAGGGGTAGATACGAGTATACTCCTCTTAAGAAACTCATCTTTGCTTTGGTTATAGCTTCCCGCAAGCTGAATCATTACTACCTAGTACACACCATCGTGGTAATCACTAATCACCCTTTGAGGAAAGTATTTGGTAAGGCAGATCTTTCTGGATAACCAGAAAATGGTCTCTCGAGCTATGGCAGTATGACCTCAAATTCGTCCCAAGGACAAAAATCAAAGTACAAGTCTTAGTCGACTTCATAGCAGAGTTTACAAATCAAATACCAAAAGAGAAGGTAATAGAATGGAGTATGACTCTAAGGTCCCAACCCTAGGAGTTGCAAGTCAATGGATCCTCAAGTCAGCGAAGATCAGGTGCAAGCATTGTCCTATTCTCCCCTTATGGAGAAGTCTTAGAATAGACCCTCCGGCTTGGGTTTGCAGCCACCAATAATGAGGCTGAGTACAAATCACTCCTCTTTGGGGTGCAAGGTGCATTGAGACTGGGGGGTAGAGGAGTTGACCATATACTCTGATTCTCAGTTGGTGGTCAACCAACTTACAGGGGAGTATAACGCTCATTCAAATGTTATGACTTCGTACCTGGAGAAGGCTAAGGAGTTGCTTAGAAGATTGAATTCCTGCAAAGTGATCTAGATTCTAAGGGATCAAAACAAATATGTAGATGTTCTTGCTACCTTAGCTTCTACTAACAAATAAGGTTTAAGATGAAGAGTTGAAGTGGAGTATCTTGAAAAGCCAAGTATAAATCAAGATAGAGTAGAGGTCAATTGCTTGGAGGAAGCACCAACTTGGATGGACCCTCTTGTCCATTATCTTAAAAATAGGACCCTCCCTGAATACAAGAAAGATGCAAGACTCGTTGGGTCAAAGTCTGCCTGGTGCGATTATACCGTCACTAATGCATCGGATCCCATCAAAACTCTGTAGTTAAGTGTGCTTTAGCGAGAGTAATACTAGGATGGGTGACCCCCTGGGAAGTCCTTGTGTTGCACCCCTTTTATTAAAAAAAAAAAAATTCTGCCCGTTTCTGGTTGTCACTAGCTCACAAGCTCTATAGAAGGTCATTCTTGGGGCCGCACTTACAATGTATCCATCCTAGAAAGTGGAAGATCTACTCTTTGAAATCCATGAAGGAATGTGCGGAACCCATGCAAGAGGTAGAAGCTTAGCCTTAAAGGTCATCTCCCAAGGGTACTGGTGGTCGTATATGCAAAGGATGCACAACTGGATGTTAGGAAGTGTGACAAGTGCCAGAAGTTTTCTACTATACTCCGATAGCCCGCATATGACTTGAACTCACTCACGATCCCTTGGCCGTTTGCTCAATGGGGTCTCAACATAGTAGGCCCCCTTCCTCGGGCTCTATCTAACAAAATGTGGCTCATCACTGCAACTAATTATTTCACTAAATAGATTGAGGTCAAGACCCTCTCTAATATCTGCGGCATTGATACCATGAAGTTCGTATGGGAGCATATAATCACAATGCACGAAATTCCTTATGCCCTGATATCCAAGAATGGCATTTAAGTTGATAGCTTAGCTTTCAAAGAATTTTGTTCGAGGTATGGAGTTCGTAATTACTATTCTTCTCTTACGTACCTTTAATTAAACAAGAAAGCTAAGGCTTCAAACAAGGTCATCATTGATGGTATTAAGAAGAAACTTGAAGCAGCTAAAGGAAATTGGGTGGAGCAACTCCCAATGGTGTTTTGGGCTGAATAACACCAAGGTGTTCTACTGGGGAAAAGCCTTTCTCACTCTCATAATAGCATAGAGGTTGTCATTCCTCTTGAAGTAGGTCTGCCAACTATTAGAATCAAGGTCTATGAACAAAGTAACAACGATCAAACCCTTGAGTACAACTTAGATCTCATTGAAGAAAAAAGAGACCAAGCAATGGTTTGACTGACAATATACCAATAGGAATTGGCTAGATCCTACAAAAAGAAGGTCAAAGAAATTAGCTTTACACCCGGAGACCTAGTTCTTTGTAAGATTCTTGCTTAGACTAAGGACCCTACCGATGGCAAGCTAGGTCCTAATTGGGAAGGTCCATATAATGTCGCAGCCTATGCAGGAACCAAAGCTTATAGGTTGAAAGATCTTGATGGTACACTAGTTCGCCGACCTTGGACTCTTATCTTGTGTTAAGCCAACCTCCATGGTTGCACCCTCAGGCTACCTTACCTTTAGCCAACCTCTGTTGTTGCACCCTCAGGCTATCTTTCCTTAAGCAAACTTTCGTAGTTTCACTTTTAGCCTATCTTGCCCTAAGCCAAACTCCGTAGTTGCACCCTTAGGTTGTCTTTCCTTAAGCCAACCTCCATGGTTGCACCCTCGGGCTACCTTGCCATTGTCCAACCACCATTGTGCTACATTGCCTTAAGCCAACCTTCGTGGTTGCACCCTCGGCTATCTCGCCTTAAAATCAAGCATACATTCGCATATTTAAAGCCCTTTCTAAAAAGCCAAAGCAAGTTGGTTAACCAATGACTCCACCAACTCTCAAGAAAAGTAGACGACAAGTTACTCAAAAACAAAAAAGTGACTACTTCATTACTAAAAAAGTTCAACAATATCAAAAATTTAGTATGTACATGTCAAACATGAAAAAGAGCTAAAATAAAGCTAAGTCTTAGCTCTATCCGATGAGTTGCATCATCAAGGAACTTCCCCAAGATATTTGGAGTCGGGAAATCAACCTCAGGCCAAGGAACCTCTTCCCAAACTAAGGAAGATCTATCAATCCCAATCTTCTTGAGTGTTCCTCCTCAGCCATCTCCAACGACCTTGTTTCTTCCCTAGCATACTCATCTTTGATTTTTTTCCAAGATCCAAGAGTAGTGGTCGCATGCAATATTCTTCACTCCGTCCTCTAGGCTAGCCATTTCCCTCTTGGCCATAGCAAGTTCCCCTTGGAGCCCACTAGCACAGGTTCCTACCTTAGTAACTTGCTCTGCTATGCTCTTCAACAAAGGCTACCTTTGTCCTATCAGACTCAACTTGGCGCTTGAGCTACTTATAACGTCAAACTAGCTCATGCGACAAGTAGGTACTCCGCATAATCAATCAATTGTCAACTAAAGCTCTAGAGGAATTTAGTTTAAACTTTGGAAAAACCCTACCTGAAGCGACAACTGAAGAACTTAATCAACTAAACTCCTCAATGGCATCTCCGAGACCTTCTCCATGTCCCTCAAAAGCAAGGCAATGTGCCCCATCACTCTGGCAGTCTCCATACTATGAAAATTTGAGTGGTCACCTGGAGAAAGCTCAAGGACTATCTCCTCATTAGTAGTCAAGCTAGGTCCCCGAGCCTGTTTTGCTACGAACTTCACTCTCAAGGTAGTCATCTCCCCAATAACATTAGAAGGCAATTACTTGCTTCTTTCCCTCACAACTGTCAGCTTGTCTATAGTCAAATTTCCAAGGACTCATATCAATGAAAAGTCACCTCCCATACCTGAAATCAAGGAGTGTCAAAGAAATGATAATAAAATGCTAAGTCAAAGTAGTAATGAAACAAGGCAGCACTAGCTTACCTGATAAAGGGAAAGTCTCCTCCCATACTCCTATCGTATCCTCGCTAGTACACTCACTAATTACCTCTGGCAACTCAAACATGTACGCAGTATTAATGTCAATTCAAAGCCTCTTAGTCCTAAGCGTCTCCCTAGCAGAATTCCTCACTCTATGGACGAGCCCTGATCCGAAATACTCGGTCGCTCCTTTAGCCATGAAGTCAGGAGCGAAGGAAGCGAAGGAAGTGTACCCTGGAACAAATTCAAGTAGTTGCAAAATGGACATACCAAAAGCTCCATACATGTGACCACGTAGGGGGTGAACAATGAGTCAACGAGGGCACTGTTGCTATGAGAGTTAGTATAAGAAAGTAGCAAACGCGAAAACTTTCAACAAAGGTACAAGCAACCAACCTAGATCGCCAATGACACATGGGCACTGAGGGCCACCGCCTTCGTCATGACCAAATTCCAAGTTGCCTCTCACTATAATGAACTCATCCTCATAACCCTTGGCCGAAGAGGCTAAGCAAAGGACTTTTCCTACTTAAGAGGCAATACTTGTTGTCTGGACTTGGAACGGCCTTCAGATAGCAGTAGTCTAGTACCTCCTGGTGGGTAAGTCTGACATCATAAACTTTAGCTAACCCCATTATCCCGCCAAGGATCCTAAAAGATTTAAAAGGGTGAGCACTAATTTGGGACGTATGAAGGCCTATTGCATGTAGAAGCTCCCTTACTAGGCTAGGAATCGAAAATCTAGTTCCCTCTCTACTATAGCCACTACGGGCCACTTGTACCACCTATCCTAAAAGTCACTATCACCCCCCAGAGGTAGCTTTCATCTTGATGCTCTCAGGTATGTCAAAGTCCTTTTTGAATTCGACTAAGGATTGCTCGTTAGCCACTAGGTTGTCATAAATTCCCATAGCTAACACCCAAGATTGCTACCCAAAGCAAAAAATCAAGGAAGACTCAAAAGGAACTCAAAGTCACCTGCCCAGCTTCCTAACTGCCAATTGGCGAACTCAACAAGTAAAGGATGCCGACTAGCTCACTTAGCAAGCTCAATAATGTCGACTAACACACTCCTAACCTCCTAAATGCTGACTGGCACACTAGTAGCCTCCCACACTTCAAGGACCAACACCCTATACCAACTGGTGGGATAGCAGATCGACACTTACAAGACAACTACGGCTTCCTCCAAGACACCCAATAGTTTTTATCAAGCTACAGCTCAACCTCTCTTGCCCATAAAATCCAAACCTAGTTCAAGTTTAACATAGATTGAAATCTAACCCATTAGGACCAACAATTTTTCACAAGTCTCAAATCAAGATGGAAACATGTGAAGAGCATTCAAAAATTCATGTGAAAATTCAAAGGAAAACTTGAAAAAATTTCAAACTTAGCTCAATGAGGTAACCTCTAAGTGGCAACGACTTCAACGAAGGCGGCGGCGCTAACGGGTTCAAGAGCTTCAAGTTTCCTCTCCTCTCTCCCTACAAGCTAGCCTCCAAAGCAAAATGAAAAATAAAGAAAGGGGGAGAAAAATTTGAAGCCCTAGTCTTCTAGGCAAAAGAAGCTCGTTATCAATGAGTTGGGCCCAAAAAATATTTGATCTTAAAAAACATACCTCAATTAAAAGAATTTGGATAATTAAGGTATGGGGAAAAATTGACGTGGGTAGCCTAATGTTAGCCAACATATTACTTTGGGCAAGACCCTGCCAGTCAGCACCCTCCTATGGAGGTCCCTGTTGGTCAACACCCTCCTAGGGAGGTCCCTACTGGTTGGCACCTCACACCTGAAGCATTGGCTCAACCACTTAACCTCCAACCAAGCTACTATGTGCTCTTACGTTCTCTTGCTAAAGAGTCTAATCAAGGAACAAGCATTCTGGGCAAACATTACTCAGAGTATTAAGAAGCTAGTGATAAGATCAACAATGCCTCTGGAAAGTACATTCTTACCTTCAACCTAGGACCTAGAGTCCTAGTACAATATTACTCCGAACAAATAAGAGCTAATGCTAAGGACCTAGGAGCAAGAGTCATTTTCTAACTGTACCCTAAATATGTAGGAGTTAGTGATGAGGTTCATTCTATCACAACCTAGAGCACAGGTTCTTTTGAGACACAACTTCCTACCACTATAAATAAAGGCATCTGAGTATTAGGTAAAACATTCAATCCGAGCCTATTCAATTTACACTTTCCTTCAACTTGCTTACTAACTTAAACATCAGAGTCTCTTTGACCGCCTCTAATCATCGGTTCAATTAGGTGTCTCTTGTCTTGCAGGTCCCACAAGACTTCCTAAATGCCCACTCCGTTCATACGAGGTGGTAATTCATAGTGCGGAATTATCCCCGCACACTACGGGACCCAAAAAAAATAAAATTTCACTACCGGACCATTATTACAAGTTTGTGGTTGTTTGTTATAAAATTTGTGGATCATTTTTTTGTTACAAAATTTAAGAGGCATTTTTTTAAAAAAATTTATAATTTTTGAGATCATATGCGTGGTAGTAAAGTGTCGAATTGTTTTTTATTTATTTGGGATACTGCAGCATTCTCCCACAAGGAACAGTTTAAATGCCTTATTCCAGTTCAATATTGACATGAGTTTGGTTAAAAAGGTCATACTAATTGCACAGCTATTCTGCCTATAGGGCAATCTACTACTGATAAATGGAAAGATAGTTTTTTCGAACTTGAACCCGTGGTATTGACGTAATATTTTTGTAATTAAATTTCTAGAGATAAAAAGGTTTGAAATCTGTAATCAATTGGTCATTTGAAATTAAAGGGGGGGCATATGATCTGTGTCCTTCAACAAGTGGAAGTGCCTCTTTTCGTTATGTTCAAAGCCATCTTTTCTAAGCACCCTTTAATTGCAAAGGAAGGACAACTAATTGACAAGAAAGAACAACTGTTCCTCAAATAATGGAATTACACTTCATGCTTAGTCCTCAATAGTATAAGTTATTACTGTAGAGAAGATCTAGAAAACTTTTCCATTATAATTATTTCAAGACATAAAATAGTGCTAGGCGTAAGTCTACATTAACCACAACAATAAATTAAAATAAGGACAAAATGATGTGACGTCAGTATGGTTAATAAAATATATTTTTTTAATGAGTAAAAGTGCGATCAAGAGCACCTTCATATTAACGTCACCGCATTTGTTTTCTATTTTTTGTACTTTTTTGATCAACAATCTAGCATTATCCAAAGTAGTGTGCCACCAGTGTCCTGAACATTTTGTAACATTGATCCTCCCCTCAATCTTCTATCTTATTTTTCTTTGTTATTTATTTTGAAAGTTCCACAATCTTCAGCCAGTAATTAAAAAAAAAAAAAGTTGTATATTCTTCGTTGAATACCCTCTTTCTCCTCTTTGAATAAAATATGAATTTAATATATACGTTTGATTTGTAGGTGATTGTGTATATCCAAAAATCATGTTGCAATTATAAGTCAAAATGACACAGTACTTGAGACGATGTCCCATTACCCAAAATAAGAGATTTTCATGTTTTTGGTGCTGATGTGGCTGTGATATGTATTTCTTTTTCTATCAGGTGCTTAAACTTTGCTTTCTCCTGGCCTTGTCGTTATAATTGTAGCGGGTATCAGCAAGGAGGGAGGTAGAACAACAACTATCGTATGAATTTGCATGATTCATAATCCAACCTTGTTCCTAATGAGAAAGAAGAGAGAAAATTTGATGAAACATGCCACATTGCTCATGGGGAACACTTAAATATGATAGAATTCACTGGGGGAGGGGGGAGGGGGCCACATGAGGTGACCCTATACATACTAATAAGGTGGACCATTAACCATATTCAGAAACAAAACCACATGGATGTCTCATAAGTGCTAGTTAAATCACAACTAATCTTAATTATCATTTGTCTAGTCAAATGACCAACGATGATGACAACCCGCATGGGTTTGTTCGAACAAGGGATGATGCGTAAGCTGGTAGATCGTGACTGGTAAATGCAAGTGTATGTGATCGCATAAAATCTAGGTTTGACCTATCTCATAATTATGCATGCATCCAAGGTTTGTGTGCGGCCATAACTTCAAACGATGTGTGGTTGGAATGATTCTCAACCCTTTCTTCTCAAAAAAAAAATTCTAGACCCTTAGAACTATGATTATCATTTCATATTGATATTGTCCTTTAAACTCATAATCCACTCTAAGCTATTGTTTTGAGTTTTACATTGTCTTGATTGTAGGAAAAATTTGGAAAAAGGTAAATTCAAAATAATATGTTAAAGAGCGATGTGAACAATGTGAGAAAGCTAATAGTTTAAGAGACAATGCGAAAGAGGGACATAGAAGTGTAATCCTCTCTCCCCAAAAAATAATAAAAAATTACGCCGACAGAGACATGAGATTCCCAAGCCAGCTTACTTACCATAAATAGAAACTTAAAATCTCAAAAACAATCATTAGGACTTAAATACTTCAATTAAGTAAATTAATTAGTTTTTTTTGTGTGCTAAACAGCATAAAAAGAGTAAAGAATAGGGTTTTAGCCTCTAATCCATGTAAAGTTGAAAAGAAAGGGAAACCCAAACCATAGTGGAAATTGACTTTAAGCAGAAGGTAACATTATAATAAGGTCTTGAAACCCTTTAACCCCAGCCATTATGCAAAAGCTAACGAGGACTTTAACTCCACCAATTAACAAAAGCTTTGTCTGGTTGAAATGCTCTTTTTGTCCCCTAACCTTTAATAATTACATTTATGGATTTTCCTCTGTAGTGGGAAATGATGGAGGACTTTCTTCCCACATTTTCATGATAACCTTTACTTTTTTTGGGAGTGAGCTTGTGCCCCTAATTGAGCTGTTTGAGATTCTAATCGGGCCTCTTGAGTTGAGTCTTGTCAATCAGTGTGATGCTAAAATGGGATGAGCTGTTGTAACAGTTTTGTTTAAAGTTGTCTGATGGAATTCAATAGAAGAGGGGAGAGAGAGAGAGAGAGAGAGAGCAAAATCAGTACAGATACTTAGCATCTAATCCATCTCCAGTCAGATCATCAATTAAAGGCCAGTTTTATGATCTAAAGGACCCTTTCTGCTTCTATTTCTCCTTCCTTTAACCTTTTTCTTTTGGAAAAGAATACCCCCTCCCCATAAATCTACCAGTGGGCTGATGCTAGTGTTATGAGCTGACTTGAACTTGGTTCGGGCGATTCAATCTTGACCCGTTTAAACTGCGTAGTTCATCAAATTTTTAACCTCGTTTTGTAAATTAGTCGAATCCAAACAATATGAGATTCGGCTCGAGTAGACTCATCTCACCTCTAACAGATTCGTTTTTATCGGAAGGTATTTTTAATAGATTCTTGTCCATATGTAATTCTGATTTTTCTTGCAAACAACTCATATCATAAAAATGAATTACTCTTAACTTATCCCCAACTAGTTCTACAGTGTATATACTTCTTTCTCCCTCTCTTCTCCAAATAAAATTTTGAAGAATTTGAACAACTAAGATATTGATTTAATTATTGATTATCAAGAATTCTAAAGTGTTCTTAACAAAAACAGGTCAACAACTCCGTTTTTTAAAAGATGTATTGTAATAAATAAGTTCAAAAGTACCGTAATTTGGTAATTTTATGTCAAAATTAGTATAAATTGATAATTAATTCAATGGATTGGGTGGTCGGCCATAGGACTGAGTTTACTTCAGGTAAAAAATATTCTCAGTTATATATACAGTAGTGAAAAAGGTGAACAAATATTAAAAGTGCATCCCCTGAAGCTTTGCCAAAATTGATGAATTGCTATGTCATTCTAATTGCACTTCGTCTAATATGGGTTAATCTTGGAATTATATAAAATGTGTCACTAGCTTTTGGATGTCTCTTGGACGAATCTATTATGCAACAACACCAAAGCAGAAGGGAGATTAGTCTAACAATTGGAAGAATCTGTTAACCAGCACCAAAGCAGAAGGGAAGGCATGTTAGCGGATCTACTTGTGATTTGGACAAATCTCAGGGTGTGTGAATGTAATTAATCCATAAAGTTTCTAAGAGATGCATAAAAATTACTGTGCTTAGGCGTGCATGGGAAGCAGTCAAGTAATAGGGCAAAAAGAGTGACTTTATGGCAGATGCTGGAGAAATAGAACGAGATGGGGTTGACCCAATTTCAAGTGGGAGTTCACTTCACTACGCCCTTTATTTTTTTGGTATTTTTACTTTTTTTTGGGTATCATACTGAAAAAATAAAAGGTTTATATGTTTAACATTTGTCCATCAAAACCTCACAATCGATTTTACTAGTTTCCTCCAAAAAGTGATATTTCATGTTCAAAAAGGTGATAATTTACCCCTCAAACTGTTATAATTTATCTCAAAAAAGTGGTACCTTATCCTCCAAACAATTGTAATTTATTTCAATCGGTTCTACTGGTTTCCTCCAAAAAGTGACATTTTATCTCCAAAAAAGTGTTAATTTGCCCCTCAAGCAGTTATAATTTATCTCCAAAAAGTGTACCTTACCTCCCAAATAGTTGTAACTTATTCCAAAAAAATAAAAACGTACCTCCAAAAATTGATACCTTACCCAAAAAAATGGTAACTTACCCTCAAAAAATGGTATCTTACCCCCAAACAATTATAATTTACCTCTAACAAGTGACAACTTATCCCCAAAAAGTGTTACCTTATTCAAAAAAATTTTAACTTTCCCCAAAAAAGTGGTAATTTAACTTGATAACTTAGTCCACAAAAATTGTAATTTATACTCAAAAAGTAGTAACTTATCCCTAAAAAGTGATTCATTATCCCAAAAAGTGATACCTTACCCCAAAACGTGGCAACTTACCAATTTTTAAGGTAAGGTCAACATTTTTGGGTAATGTTACCATTTTATTGGGTAAGTTACCATTTATTAGGATAATTTAACATTTTTGGTATTTAATAATCGGTCATGACAAGCTAGGATCAAACCTGATTCAAGGTAAGACTGATACTAATTTAAGTTAGGACCAAATGTAGTGATTTACTTTAGAATAAATTCCAAGCATACTCCTTCTAATTTCTCATATCTTCAAGTACACCATCTCTATTATAATAAACATCATTGACACCACATTGTAGTTTATATTTAAACATTATTGATACCCCCACCACTAAATCACCATTTCTAACAACAACAAAATTCATCTGAAATACCAAATTTGTCCCTACATAAACCCCAAATAATTGTTTTACATAAAATTTTATTAAAATTTGAGTCAATTAAAATTTATTTTTCTACATATTAAAATTTGAATTTATTAAAATTATTTTTTAAAAATATTAAAATTTAAGCCTATTATAATTTTTTTTTTAGGTATTAAAATTTGAGCTCAACTTGACCTGCTAGATTCGATTAAAATTTGATTCAAGTAGATTAAAATTTTTATTTTTTTTTCTTATTAAAACTCGTGTCAATTAAAATTCAATGCCATTTGACTATAATTTGATTCGAGCTGATTAAAAATTTTAATCAGTTCGAATCGAATTTTAATCGGCACAATTTTTAATAAGTATAAAAATATAATTTTTAATTGACTCAAAATTTTAATATATAAAAAATAAATTTTAATTAGCTTGAATCAAATTTTAATTAATTCTAATTTTATTACATAAAAAAATTTAAAAACAAATGGGGTATTATTGAAAATATATCTATCTAGAGGGCTATGAATGAAATTTTTCCTAAAATATGTCCTGGGCAATTTAATAAAATTATATTATAGTTAATGTCATTAAGCGTACAGGAGTTGTCGGTGAAGATTCAGATAATAGAAAGGGTGTCCTAAACTAAAATGGGTGTATCTAAATTTCCCCTTTACTTTAATTGATGACCAGTTGTGAGTTATGCTTAATGATCCTAATTTAAACTTACCGATCCTATATAGCTAAAATTAGGACTAGTCCATGACAAAATATTACCAATCGTGATTTTGTATCCAAATCAGGATTGGTCATGACAAATCATGACCGATCCAATAGATATTTTTTAAAAAGACTTCTATCCCTCAAAAGTATCTATTTTGTCAGTTTGATCCCTAAAATATCAATTTTTTAAATTTGGCCCCTAATGTATTCAATTCATATTTAGAACATTCAATAAATATTCAATTTATTAAATTAACACCAAAATAACATGCAACTTTATCCAATAAATATTTAATTCATAAAATTAACATTAAATTCAATAAATTAACATTCAACTCAATCGAATTAATATTCAATTCATCAAATTAACACAAAAAATATTCAATTCATCCAATTAATATTAAATTCATAATAATTAACACTAAATTAACATCTAATGCATCTAATTAATATTTAAATTCATCCAATTAACACTAAATTAAATAAATTTACTTTAAAAATCATTCAATAAAGATTCAATTTATCAAATCAATATAAAAGTAACATGCAATTTCATCCAATTAATATTTAATTCATTAAATTAATATTCAATTTCATCTAATAAACATTAAATTTATCAAATTAACATTTAAATTCAATTAGTTAACATTAAATTTATCAAATTAACTTTTAATTTCATTCAATTAATGTTTAATCTATAAAATTATCACAAAATTACTATTCAATTCAACTAATTTATATTTCAAATTTATCCAATTAACAACTAATTAATCAAATTATCATCCAAAATCATTCAATAAAGATTCAATTTATCATCGAATTTGAATGTTAACTAATTGAATTTGATTATTAATTTGAGTAAATTGAATGTTAATTTGATTTTAACTAGTTGAATTCGTATGTTAATTTCAAGAATTCAATGTTTAATAGATAAAATTCAATGTTAATTTGATTAATTGAATATTAATTTAGTGTTAATTTGATGAATTGAATATGTAAGACCCGATTATGCATTGCATACATATTAATATAATTATGTGGACTAATTGCAATTATGTGAAATTATTTATTAGATGGAATTTTATATATGAAAATAGTATTGGTTTGATTTGAAAATCACTTAAGAATTTGGGGGGAGACAAATAGAATTATTAAAGTTTTTTGAAATATCTTTACACATGTGTCAAGGCTAAGGTGGTGGGTCATTTTGTAAAAGTCAAGTGCATGTGTGTGTGTGTGTTTGTGTGCCAAGTGTATGTGTGTGTGTGTAATTCCTGGAACAATGTATGTGTGTACTTTAATATGTAGTAAAGTGAGTGTGTTTAAAAGACAAACCAATATGTGTGTGTGTTCTCGTGTGTTCAAACCATGAGTGAGGGAGAGTAAAGGAGAGGAAGAAGAAAGAAAAGAAAGAAAAGAAAAGAAAAGAAAGAAAGAAGAATTTGGGGGACTCCATGTCAAACCAAAAGTAAAAAGAAAACAAAAAGAAAGTAAGGGTGTATGTGTGTTTTCATTTTAGTGTGTGTGTGTTTGTGTGTGTGTGTGATTAATTTTAAGTATTTTATGTATATGTGTTGATTTTTTTTAGTGTAATTTCAAAGCATATTTTGGTGAGTTTAAATTAACTGTATTAAACATAATTAGTGGATTGTTTTGTGTAAAAATAATGGTTTGTTTATTTTAAGTTCAAAACAAATTTTATTGAGGGTGTTACACAAAATTAGGGGCTATTAAGAAGGGGTATTAAATGGGTACTCAACCGAGTGTACGAAAAGTGTATAAATGACCACATAAAATATTCAAAAAACATTTAGTGGGCTAAGTTGGAAATGAAAATTATAGGAGTGAAATTGGGGGTTTAAGGGTTTAATTAAAGGGCTGATTTGCCTGAGTTAGGGGGTGTGTGAGTTTAGGTAAAATTGTTTTAAAATGAAGTATGATTTTAAAAAAAAATTTAAATAGGTGTCGGTAATGCCGAAACCCTGATTTATAAATATTATTATTACATGTGTGAATTTTAATCCAAATAACTTAAAATTTTGCATGCAGCATTTTTAATTGATGCTTGATGTGAATGTAAAATTCAAATGCAAATGAATATATTTATCTGGTGCAAAATGTACAAAAATACCAGAAGTATAATTTTTGGGATTCGGGTCGAAATGTGTAGAAATGGGCATCGGTCAATGTTTTTGACCTATTAAATCTTAATTGTGATTAATGTGAGTGATTTTAAAGATTTGAGGAAGAAATATGATCCCTAAATCTAATGTGTCAGTATGTGAGTGAAAAGTGCGGTAACCGGAGTTACCGGAGCCACTTTGGGTTGAATCATCTTGCATGCGCTAGTACATGATTAATTATTCAATGTGATAAACATGTTAATATTGATGTATTAGGTGGAATAGGTAAGACAGTTGGTATAAAGACGGCTACAAAAACACCAGAAGGATCCACTGATAGAACTGATGGGCCATAGATCAGAATATTTGAGGTGGTGTGTATATTTTTATATGTTTTGAAATTTTATTATAAGATGATGTTAGATGATAGAATTTAATAACATTTCTCCAGGATTATGTGCTATGTACTTATGTGATTGGATGATGCTTTGTATTGTGCATTGTATATTGTGTATTATGGAATGTGATGCACTGTTTGACATAGGAGCGTCGATGCCTGATCACTGGGCGTGCAATGGTGTGGTAGCACTGTAGTGTTCCCGGGAGGTTTAGGAGACATGGATCCATGTGGGATCGATTACCCGATGAGGGGTAGTATGGATGTGTTGTGGCTTGTGAATGCTTTGGAATTGGATTGATGTTGTTGTTTGATACATGTATTTATGTAGTATTTACCTACTTCTGTGTATTATTCTCATTTTTATTTTATCTACAACATGTATACTCACTGAGCGCGTGGTTTAGCTCACACCCCCTATAGCTTCTCTTTTTCAGGTACAAGAGAGGGAGACATAGATCAATCCACTGTCAAAAGGGTTGAGTTTTGTACAATGTTAGTATGATATTTTATTCGTTATGTATTCAATTTTAAATAAGTTAATGATACTGGTTGAGGGACTGTATAATTATTAGTTGGGTTGTATATTATGTTAATAAGAGATTATTATAGAAGGTTAATAGTATATATATTTGTAAACAGACCCAACAAACATACTTTGTGATGTATGTTATGTGGGTGTGGGATTTTGTATCTAGCTATAACCTCGGAAACAAACAATTGGTACATGTATTATATATGATACAGGTTATGAAACAGGTTTACCATCATGCTAATTAACTAAGGTGATAGGTGGCATTGTTGTACCTGTAGGATTAATTAGTGTTTTATTAATGTAAATTATATATATGTAAACAGATGTATCAAAAACTCAGTCGCGTCTTATCCTTGGGAGATCCGGATAGGGCATGACAGAATATTAATTGAAGAAAATTACAAGTTATTTTGGTGTTGATTTGATAGATTGGATCTTTATTGGATGATTTTTGAAGTAAATATGTTGAATTTAGTATTAATTGGATAAATTTGAATATTAATTGGATGCATTGAATATTAATTTAGTGTTAATTATTATGAATTTAATATTTACTTGAATTTTTATTTGATGAATTTAATGTTAACTAGTTAATTTGAATGTTAATTTGATAAATTACATATTAATTGGATGAAAATGAATGTTAATTTGATGTTGATTTGATAAATTAAATATTTTTGGATGAAATTGCATGTACACTCAACCAATTACAATTTTCATCAAAATCCAAGTATCACAATTTCACGATTCTTAATATACAAGAATAAATGAATTAAAATATGCAAGAAACCTTCATAATTGTAATATCAAAATTTCTAGGATTTTGCCCAAAAATCTCAATTTCTTAGAGATAGAATGAGTATTTGAATATAAACATGGTTTATTCAAGAATTGAAATTTATAAATCAAGAACAACTGTGTTTTACATATAAAAAAATGTATTTAGCAAAACTAGAATTTTGAAAATTAAGAACAAGAGTTTCTTGAATATAAATCTTATATTTTGTTCAAAATAACTTTTCAATTGGATGGAAATCAAGAACTAACAATTATTTAGCATATAAATATCAAGAAGATAAAAAATATACCTATATAATACATTTAAGTCTTAATGAAAGAATTCAAGAAGAATTCCATACTTTAATCCGATGTTTGTGTGTAATCCTAGCGTGTTTAATTAGTTCCTGACGAGAAAATTCGTTCGAATCTTACGTTTTCTCTTTCTCTCTCACTTTCTAGGGTCTTCTAAGGTTGAAATATAGGTAAATAAATCCCAGAATACGCCCTTAGATATTTATAGGATGAGGAAAAATTCAAGGTTGCGCAAATATGATTTGCAAAATCGCAACATCGCGTTTGAACGAGAAGCTTGGGGTTCAAATGGTTCATAGGGTGTCTGAATGGAGTATTTTGCATTCAAATAGGATTTGCTCCTAGCGTAGCGTCTCTTGTGTTTGTGCTGAAAAATTCATCAGATAGTGCATTCAAACGGATCCATTCACGCTCGAACAAACTCCATTTTCTGCTTGAACTGTCAAGGCAGTATAAATTGAATATTTATTAAATAATTTTGGATGTTAAGTTGAGTAATTGAGTGTTAATTGGATGAATTTAAATATAAATTAGATGAATTGAATGTTAATTTGATGAATTGAGTATTAATTGAATAAAATTGAAAGTTAATTTAATTAATTTAATTTTAACTAGTTGAATTTGATTGTTAATTTGATGAATTAAGTGTTTAATAGATAAAATTGAATGATAATTAGATGAAATTGAATGTTAATTTCCTGTTAATTTGATGAATTGAATATTAATTATATGTAATCTTATGTTACTTTGATATTAATTTGATAAATTGAATCTTTTTTGTTTGATTTGAAAAGTTAATCCAATAAATTGAGTGTTAATTGGATGAATGTGAATATAAATTTGATGCCTTGAATATTAATTTGGTGTTAATTTTATGAATTGAGTGTTAATATGATGAATATGAATGTTAATTTGATGAATTTAATGTTAACTAGTTGAATTTGAATGATAATTTGAATAATTAAATGTTTAATAGATGAAATTTGGTGTTAATTTGATGAATAAAATATTAATTAGATGAAATTGCATGTCACTTTTATTATTGATTTGATCAATTAAATCTTTATTGGATGATTTCAGATGTTAATTTGTTGAATTGAATTTTAATTTGATGAATATGAATTTTAATTTGATGACTTTAATGCTTATAATGAATGTTAATTTGATAAACTGAATATTAATTTGGTATTAATTTGAGAAATTAAATATAAATTGGAAGAAATTGAATGTTAGTTTAGTGTTTATTTGATAAATTGAATTTTTATTGCATGATTGTGGATGTTAACTTAATGAATTGAATGTTAATTGGATGATTTTGAATATAAATTGGATGAATTTAATATCAATTAATTGAATTTTAATGTTAATTTGATGAATTTAATGTGTTAATATAATGTCAATTTGTTAATTGCATGTTAATTGAAAACTTTAAAGATAAAATTGACAAAATTCATACCTTAGGGGCCCAATTAATAAAATGTCCATACTTTTTGGATAAAACTGTTATTAAATAGAATAAATTGCCAAACGTTCATGACAAACATTACCGATCTTGATTTTCTAATAAGTTAGTAACACTTTTATCTCTAAAAGATGGACATTTTGTCAATTAGATATCTAAAATATTAATTTTTTTAATTTTATCTATAAAGTATTCAATTAATATTCGATACAGAAAATTGACAGCACATTAACCTCCAAATTCATCCAATTAACATTAAACTTATCAAATTAATATTAAATATCATTCAATTAGCATTTAATTAGAAGAGTTAACATTTAATTCATCCAATAAGCATTCAAGTTATCAAATTAACACCAAAATTTAATTCATCTAATAAATATTCAATTTATTAAATTTACATTAAAATTCAATTAGTTAACATTAAATTGATGAAATTAATATTTAATTTCATCCTATTAGCACACAATTAACACCAAATTGTCATTCAATTCATCCAATTTATCTTCAAATTCACCGAATTAAACCACAATTCATCAAATTAACTCTCAAATCATCTAATAAAGATTCAATTTATCAAATCAATACCAAAGTAATATGCAATTTTATCAAATTAATACCAAATTTGAAGAATTAAATATTTTATTTATTGAATGAAATCATACGATTCTTTGGTGTTGATTTGATAAGTTGAATTTTTATTGGATGATTTTAGACATTAATTTGATGAATTGAGTGTTAATGAGATGAAATTGAATATAAATTAGATAAATTGAATGTTAATTTGGTGAATTGATTTAATTTAATCGTGGCAAAATCGATTTTGTAATAAATCAAGATCGGTCTTGAAACAAACCATGATCAGTCATGATAAAGCATGATCGATCCAAGTGAGCTTGATCGTAACAAAACCGATCCTATAACAAATCAAGATCAATCATGATTGTAAAGATTGGAAAACTTCATCCCATATTTTCAATGAGACCATTATTAAAATTAGCTAATTAAAATTTATTTTTTGGTATTAAAATTCAACTCAATTAAAAATTATATTTTTTTCCTATTAAAAATTGAGTTCTTTAAAATCTGATTTGAGTCAATTAAAAATTTTAATCAACTCGTATTCAATTTAAATTGGCCAAAAATATAATTTTTAATCGTAGAAAATGAATTTGAATCATTTTGCAACAAATTTAATTGTCACGAATTTTAGTAAGTAAAAAAATATAAATTTTAATTCACTAAAATTTTAATAAACATAAAATTCGTAAAAAAATAAAATTTAATCAACATTTTAATCTTCTCAAATTTTAGTAAAAAAAGGAATTTTAATAGACTTAAAATATGTAAAAATAAATAAAATTTAATTATCTTAATCGTCTCAAATATTTGTAGAGAAATAAATTTTAATATTTTTAAAAAAATTAATCGACTCGAATTTTAATCAAATTTTTCGTACAAAAAATATTTGGGATTGGATTGAAAATATGTCTATTTAATGCGAGAATATAGACTAATTACTAATAATTTGATTTTACATTTAGACCAGTCATGATATTGCTAAGATCGTAACAAAGCATATCTTATTTGATTGTATTATAAGATTGGTAACAATATTGGTTATTTGACTGGTTCTGATTGTAATAAGATCGATTATGATAAAATAATATTCATTCAAAATATCTCAGAAAATGGTAATCTTACTTTAAAAAGTGATAACTTACCCCAATAAAGTGGTAATTTACCCCCAAAATGATAACTTATCTCTAGAAAATAATAACTTACCCGATAAAGTGGTAACTTAATCCCAAAAAGTGGTAACCTTTACCCTCAAAGAGTGATAATTTGCCCCCAAAAAATAATATAACCTACTCCAAAAAGTTGTAACTTACTCCTCAAAATTGGTAACATATCTCCAAAAAATGGTAACTTATCTTCATAAAGTGGTAATAATTTTACTGTATATTTAATTTTTTTTAAAAAAATTGCATTAATCTCTATGGATTTGTAAAAAAAATGCATTAATTAATTTAAATGTAATTATTTATAATAATTTTTTAGCTGCTATAAAGTAACTGATTCAATAAATTATCGACTATGATTAAAAAAATAAATAAATTATCGATAAAAAATTAAAAATCTCATCAACTTCTTTAAATGATTTATGAAGGGTTAATGGCATTGAATCATTCAGTGGTACAGTACTAAAAAAGCATCTTCGGTACGATAGCGGACCATTTAATGTATTCTCAAAACTGGATGAAAGGGAAAGGAATTCAAGGTGAGAGAGCTCCTGTGTCCTTGGTAGGACAGTTCCAGTTGTCTGAAAAGTAACAGTGGCACATGAAAGGCATATGTCAATCAATATCTTCAAAGTCTGAGGTTGACGAAGGATGAAATGCAAGATGAAAGCGTCAAGACGTGGCTATCAAATTGATTATTACATGATAATTATCTTTATAAAAAATTACCAATAAAAGTTATAATTTTACTTCTAAAACTTATAATTTTTATTATTAAATATAATATTTTATGATCGATTATAATTTTTTGCAAATATAATTTAGGTCTCAAAAAATTTTAATTTGACCTTAAAAATTATAAATTTTGGTACAATATCATAGTACTCCCTATTTGTCACATTTTGTTTAATAATTGTATGGTAGCATAAAAAAAAATTAATATCATATCGAAATTTTTTACTTTTTAAGGTTAAGTTATATTTTTTTATAATGAAAGTACAATTATTTGATGTAATTCATGATAGATTGTCAAATATTGTGATTAATAATGAATACATTCTAATTAATTGTATCTTCACTTTTAAAAAGTGTAACTTGACTTTTAAAAGTTATAATTTTACCCTTAAATATTATAATTTTTATGATCGATCGTGGTAATTTAAAATCGATCATACCTTTTACAATTATAAATTATACGTCGAAAAATTATAATTTAGTCTAAAAAAATCATAAATTTCGATATAATATTGACTTTGATATTGTAGTCTTGCTCGTACAAATATGGATGAGTTGACTATAAAATTTGATTAACATTTTGACAAAAGTAGTAATGATTAAGATAAAAATAACTATGCACATCATCTTTTACGAGATTGAAACTTACACTTTCTAAACAGCATAATAAAGCATTGGCCATACAAGTATACTGTAACAGGAAACCTAACGGAGAGTTGGAGCATCTTTAATGGAGATGCCAAATATTATATATTAAATTAAAATTTAAAATTTTATTTGGTAATTTGACATATAATATTTGACATTTTCACCTTGCACTCTAACCGATATATAAAAATAATTTATTTTATTCAATTTTTATCTTTAAATTTATTTCCTTATATTAATATTAATTTAATATATGTAGTTAAAACAAATTTTGGGATCAATTAAAATAAACATTATGAAAAATGTTATATTTTAAAAATATTATAAATTTCATTTGAAAAATAGTATATATTTTATTAAAACTAAAATTCTCATTAAACATAGTTAATACAAATTTAAACGACAATTAAAATAAAATTTTAAAACATAAATTCTAACCAAATTATATATTACTACATAAAATAAATCGCATTAAATACCTAACAACTTCATAAACTATTACATTAAAAAGATTTGACATGTCTATTTAGATATGCCAAATTTAACATATCTATTGAGATATGTTAAATTTGTTTTTATCCGATCAACAATTGACATGTCGGTTGGAGAAGTCTTGCATGCAAAAAAGAGCCGTTGGAGTCTATACTGACATTTAACGTACCAGTTGGAGATACTCTTAGGAAGTGAAAAATACAAAGCCAACCGCCTAGTTTTTACTTTTGGATGACGGCCATTTTACTTAAGATAGAGATAAATATCGGCGAAAAGTCAACTGAACTAAATTCACGTTATAAAATCTCGACTTTAAGCTCAATCAGAATTCGAATTCAAACTAACGTATTTGTTCAATAATTAATATAAATAATACTTAGAAGGTAAAAATTTAATGATAAAAAAATAATAAAAATATAATACAAAGATATAACGTGGTTCGATACAGCATGTCCACCTTGGTACATCGTACCTACATCCACGGACCAAAAATTTACGTCGATGTATTTTTCATTGAAAAATTGGTCATTTGATAACTGATTACATAATGCACACCCCTATTTATAGGGATAAAATAATGTTACCGAAACCTATTCAGATGTAACTTAATTTTTATGTTTCCTATCACTTGTCTAACATATCTATTCATGATATATTAAAAATCTTCCAATATAATCCCTATTTTATATAGGATTCTCACATTGATTATATAGGAATCTCACATTGATTATCTAACAAATATTCTTTCATGACAATTTAAGAGTTTGTGTCAAATTCCAATAGTCTCCCCCTCTTTAAATTTGGTAATGCCCAATATTGAACTTAGCACCCTTAATTTTGATCCACCAATTTTTTAAGCACCATGTGCACACTGGTTCTTTTGAGTCGCCATAATCCTCTTTGTCTTTCAAGAGCTTGTGTCATGTCCTGTATCATCTATGCATTTCTGTATGCGTCTTAGTTGCTTTTGGGAGATCTCAATGGTCAATACTTCACCATTCAAAGGTAAAGGTCAATAACTTCTAACCCATGAGATACCATATCAGCATTATTGGGTTTGTGTCTATGAAGCGTGGATACTTCAAAAGGGTCAAAGTATTCGTATCAGATATTTTTGGATACGGCTACGTGTCAAATACGGGTCGGATACGTCTGAGAAGTATCCTAAAATTAAATAAAAAATTGGTTTTTGGATACGGCCGAATACATTTTGGATACGTGTGGGATACGCCTAGGATACACATAAAGATACGGCGAGGGTATTACTCAAATTTTAAAAAAGTATAGGGGCACAAGAGTAATATATTTAGGCCCTTATTTGCAAAAAAAATATATATTATTAAACTAAAAGTCTAAAAGAGTAAAACTTGTACACTTTTCTTTAACAACTTGTCAAGCCCTCCACTCCCTTCAGTCGATACTCGACGACGATCGTCTCTCTCTCTCTCTGTCACTCACTCACACTGACGATCGACTGACTCTGATGGTTAGTTATTATTATATATTTTTAATAGAAGTGTGATTTACTTTATAAATCATAATTATTACATTAAATATAATAATAAAATTTTAAAAAATATATATTTTATGGATGTATCCTAGCCGTACCCGTATCCTATTTTTTTTGGTTTTATCGTATTCCCGTACCCGTATCATATCTATATTTCGTATCCGTATCCATGCTTCATAGGTTTGTGTCAACCCAATTGCTCTCAAACTATTGGAATATCGCAACTTCAACTCAAAGAGTCCAAAATTCTAAAGAAACATTTTCAACACTTCACGTATGGTAATTTTTGAAAATCCAAACAATCAAGAAGCAACTTAATCTTTCGTTTGATTTCATATCAACTTTAATTTTTTCTCGTGAATCTAAACAAAAAATATGAATTGGCAATGAAATCTTCTTCAATATGAACACCAACTTGATCATTAAATCACTAATAACTTACTCTAATTGTTTTGCCAGGATTCGTCAATCTAACTCTGATAACACTTATTGAAATATAACTCTGATAGCACTTATTGGTTTTGTACAACAGATAATTAGCATAAATAATACTTGTTGGAAGATATAAATTCAAAGATAGAAAAATAATAAAAAATATGACACAAATATATGACGTAGTTCGATACAACATACCTATCTTGGTACATCGTACCTATATTCACGGACTAAAAACTTACATCGATGTATTATTCATTGAAAAACTGGTCATCTGATAACTGATTACATAATAGACATCCCAATTTATAGGAATAAAATAATGTTACTTAAACCTATTCAGATACAACTTAATATTTATATTTCCTATCACATGTCTAACATATCTTATATTAAAACTCTTTTAATATAATCTCTATTTCAGATAAGATTCTCATATTGATTATCCAACAAATTTTATTTCATGACAATTAGAGAATTTGGGTCAAAGAACAACATTCAACCCGATCTTCTTCTTTACATTTTCATACTTGATTGAACTCGGTGTACATATTTGGGCTCAGTTTGGATCCTGACAAAAGTATTATCCTTGGGTTAATACTTTTTTATCCAAACCCAAGCCAAATATAATGTGGCCTCTTTCTAGATACTGAAATTTTCTGAATTAGCCTCAGCTTGGATTCGGGTTTCATTACTCAAGTTGCACTTCTAATCAAAATATAGTGGAATGGAATCTACTTGGGTTGTTGCCAAAAAGAAAAGAAAAGAAAAGAAAAGAAAAGAAAAGAAAAAGTCTACTTGGGTTTGCCCTTAAAAAAAGGGGTCTGCTTGGGTAGAAGAGCCTAGAATGGCTTGGCAATCAATGTGGTAGGCTTTGTCAATTCATAATAGATAAAGACCTGGTCTGGGTTTTGGTTTGAGTATGATTCAAGAGCCAAAACGGATGGGCTTTTAGGTTCGACCAAAGATGGTATAGCTTTGGGTCAACTAAATAAAACCATGGGTCTAGTTTGGTTTGGATCCGTTAACACTCATCCACAGTGAGGAATGAGCGACCAATGCATCTAGCTTTTGGGCCCAGGTTGCTAAAAGAAACGTCGGAGGTTTTACACCGTAAATTTAAGTGAAACTTATTATATAAATATTAAATTATATTATTTTTTATTTAATCGAGTTTAATATTTATTTGGTAAGAAAATTTGATTCCGTATTAATTTAAAAAATATATACTAATCGTATACTTATCATATATTTTTTATACGATAACCTTATATTATGGAGGTATTTTAATATCACCAACAAAGATTATTTTATAATTTAACTCAAACATATTATTCTACACATTTACTATTATAACTCATCAGCTGATAAAGTGCATCTGTCATCAATTCAACAAATACTGATTGCGAGTAGTTTTGTTAATTTCAATATTAATACCAAGAAATAATGTCCTAACCAAATAATTGATTAGATTAAATAATTACTACTTAATGCTTATATTGTGTATTATCAAATACTAAATAAAATTACGTATTATTCTAGTACCCTATTAAATTTTATCTTTTATCCATCTGTATTGTATTAGACTGTATTATTTTATCGAATTCATTCATTTATAATATGAAAACCAAATGAGTCCTAAGGGAATAGTTGGTTCGAGTATAATGCAGAAAAGATTGAATAATTGATACCAAGTCAATCTATATTGATGGCTATAACTGGCCTATGATTTTATTGTATGTTAGTTATACTAGGTTTAGGGCAATTGTTTCAAAATCAATCTTGTAATTGAATACGAGACTAATATATGGACTAATTTAAATTAAGTTAAAAGAATGGACTCTCTCTCTCTCTGAGGGATTGTAAGGTTATTGTGGATATTAATCAATTAGGCCTTATTTGATATAATCTATCATAGAGTTTTGATTTATATTTGTTTGGACCACATTTCACAATTTTAGTGAATAAGCGAGGCATGACATCTATTTAGAGAATAAATAAGCCAAAAGGGTGCACCTTGTGGCATTTATTTAATTAGTAAAATAACATGCAAAGTCAATTGACGTGGCTTTTCGAATTCAAGGACAGACACAATTAGTATTGTTAGAATCGAACCGGATCGGACTGTTCAATTGGTAAACCGAAACCTAAGCTGGTTCGGTTTAACTGTTAGACCGGCTGCACAAAAGAACTGCTAAAAGACCAATTCGGACTGGTTTTAATGGAACAGGGCAGGTGAAATAGACCTAGTATAAATCACATATTTGGGGGCAAATTGGCCCTAAAATCTCAAATTTCTCTCTTTATCTCTCTCTCTCTCTCTCTCACGACTTCTCTTAGACAGCCTCTCACTCTCAGCCTTTATGGTAAGTCTTCTCCAATCTACTCTGTCACACCCCATCCTGAAAAAGAGTTAGGGTGTGAGTAATCCTAACCTATTAATCCTTAAATCATTATTTAAATTACAGTAATATTAAATGTGCTTCATTAATCAAATCCATCCACTCAATAAATCTTTTCCTGTAAATATACAACTCAACGCAATGTTAAAAAATTTAGGGTACCATACCCTTAAGTGTCTTTACTAAACGTGTAGAACAACATATGACAAAGTGTAATAACTGATGTCAACACCTCCATATAAAACTAAACTATTCAGTGTACCACTTCCTAAATTTCAGGAACTTGAAAACAAACAATGGTTGAGGGTGGGCAAACCTCATGCTCAGTGAATATATATATGACATATTAAAAAAAAAATGCATAAGCACAAAAATAGTTCTAATCATATCTCACATACACACTAAAAATGAAATTCAACATCAAATACCTAACATTCAATATCCATTATCTAATAACAGTTAACGCTACCCTTTTTTGCCTGGGAGTCTCGACAATCATATCGCTACTGTTTACTTCAACGGTCTCGGTATTCTCATCTCTACCATTTATGCCTGATAGTCTCGACTATTATATCTCTATTGTTTATGTCTAGAAGTCTCGACAACAACATATTGGTAAGCACCCACAATTAATTCAAGTACTTGAAACCACACTCAACACCAATTCACAATCATTAAGCCATTAAGTCACAATTAAATATAGCTAGTAACAAACAATCACTATTTCAAAATTCACATCCTACCAAATTACTTTCTAACTATTCACATAAGTATAATGAATAAAAATATAACCATATTTTCAATCAATATGAATTAATACACTCTAGGTATTAGTCTTTTTGTATAACTCTAGGTAAATTCAACGTTGACGTCGTCGCCTCAGCACTTAACATAGGTTGATAACAGACATATGAATACCATTCACAAACACATAATATTATGCACCATATGTGTAAATGATTGTTTATGATTAAGATATCACATCTCCCATCCCTTACCCATTTATCACCACATAAATCATTTAAACTTAACTCAATCATAACTTGTTTCACCTAAGCTTAATTATGTATTTATAAACAAGTAATACTAGTTAGGATTTATTAAAACCCATTAGGGTACTTTGGAAAAGGTTTGAGGTTGAATGGATAAGCAACTCGAAGCAATGCGACAAAAAATGGAAGAAAACCTGCTTGAACCGATACAAAATCCTACCGGTTCTATAGGGATAGATTCCCCTTGTACCGGTTCAACCATCGCAACAGAGTCACGATGAATTGGTTCTTTGATTTTGTACCGATTCATCCATGTTCTTCTTCCCCATTTCAGTTCTAGTTCAACCCTAATCCTTTTCTTTTAATCCCCACACTCACTAATACACATACCATCCATCCTCCTCACAACCGAGATTACAAATCCTTCCATTAAACTCTTCCAAATAATTAAAATTAATCACAAAACATATAAATTAAAAGAAAAGGATTTACATTCTCCAAACCCACCAAAAACCTCAAGTAAAAACCCTAGATTTATATATATATATATATATATATATATATATATATATATATATATATATATATGTATATATGTATGTATATAACATAGACACATAAGGGTGGTCTGAGAGACACTTGTCTCTTGTGACTCACCCCTTTCCACTAAAATCCACTTGGATCCCCTTTAGTTTCACTTAGTCATATTGTTAATATTTTCACTATTCAACAAATCACACCACATAATTTCTTTACTTTCTTATTTACTCCTAGTACATTTTTGCCCTCAACAAGTCAACCCTTAAGGCTAATAATTCAAAATATTCCTTAACTCCCATAGTTTTAGTAACCATAATTTAACACCCATAATTATTTTTACAAATTATTCATTAGCCTCTAACATTTTATAAAATGTTATGCATTTGTAAGTTTGGGTTTCACATACTCTATTTCTCCCTCCCTCTCTCTCTCTCTCTGTCCTTATCTCTTGTATTTTATCTAACTTATTGGTTATCGATTCGTAGCATACAAACTTGAGTTCAGTCAATCTCCTCTTACCTCACCCAACCATTTGAGTTTAGCTACTCTCTCTCAGTCTCTCTTGTAATTGATAAGTTTTCTCCTCTCTCTATCTCTCTGATGCACTTACCAGTCATCAGTTACCATGTCACACCCACTCTCGTGGAAATTAATTTTGTGGTTTGGTTGAATCAATTGTTTGTGTTTCTTTATTTGCCTCTTTTAATTTATTTTATTCTTTTCATTACTCTCATGGTAGAATATTTGAACCATTATTCTAAGACTGATAAAATTTATATGCTCTCAGCTTAATGTATCAATTGCTAGGGCTTTTTTCATGGTAAATTTGACTCGACTAAAGATATGCATGCCCAAGTGCTACAACTTTAGAATTGATTACCCAAGTGCAGGTTGTGCGAAATAATAAATTTCTCGAGAGTCCGAGGTCGAACCACAGAGAATTGAAAAAACAAGAGACACAAAACAAATAAAAAGCAAACTTGTAAGAATAATTTATTTAAGAGATTGTTGAATTGAGAAAATATTGATTGGAGTAATTAAAAAAATATAATAAAAATACTAGAGCATCATGTACTCCCTCTCAATTCCATACAATAATAATTAAGGACTCAAAACTTAACTTGAAACAAGAATCAGATGTCGGTTGATTCGAATAACAAATCAAGTAAGAAAATCAAAAATTATAATCAAAAGATTATTTAGGAACCTGAATAATCATCCAATTATATTATTTTATGAAATAATGATAATTACCTCAAGCATGGAATAACCAGTTATTTACTTGCAGAAAAATTCAAGCAATTGATGTACATGACACAATAACTCAAAGATTTTTACAGAGCAAAAACTTTGCTATAAGATTAGAAGTTAAATTAACAAAATATCATAAATCATTAAACTCATAATCAATAACATTACTGTACTTCATTAAGAGATTCTCCCCTAGCCCTAGCTTAGCCTTCTAGCCAGACATGACAAACTAAAACTAGAAAAGAAAAGATGGGAAAAGAATCATCCCTAAATCTTAGATGAGAACCCTTATTTATACTAAAAATAAATCCTAAGTATAAGTAGAAGATATAAGGTTGGCTTGGAAGGAATTCCTTTCCAAAGAGAAATTTTGTAAGGTTAAATCCGGTGCATAAAATTTTTGGGGTGCGGGTACAAAATTTGTCCAAATTTCGAGCTTAAACTTTGCATATTTAGAGGCTAAATCACGAAATTTTCGTAAAAATACACTTTTGTAGCCCTTGGAGTCTTCTTTCCAGCCCCTAAAAATCAAGTAAATCGGATATCAGAGTCAAAAGTTATGACCAAAATACTGAAGATGTGTCAAATCCTTATTCTTCTAAGATACTTTCCTAATCTAACTTTAAATGAGTTTTCTTCCATCTTGGACTCTTAGAAAGATTAAATTGCTGTCATATCTTCAAGTCTTCCTATCTCAATATTGACTCTTTAATCCTTATCAAATGCGATTCTTCCTCTAGTGATTGATTAACTTGCATTATCCATTATTACTTTAAATTAACCAATTTACTTACAAAATAAACCAAACAACTAGAAAAAGTATCAAACTAAAAAATCAAAGAATTCAACATATTTAATCACAAATAATATGAAATTAATCAATCATTAAATATAATAAAATAGTAATTTTGATGGTTAATCACCAAGTATAAGCGGTCGAGTTGTAGTAATAACTCGGTTAAGTTTGAGATCGAATCCTCAAGAAACTAATGGGGGAATTTTAAACAAAAGATCAATAGAGACTAAGGCAAGAAAGCTTAAAGAATGAGTGATTATGTTGTGAAGAGTTTATGTGCACGAGCAAATGTAAAGTATTTGACAATAAAAAAAAATCACTCCTTATTTCAGAGTTTCAGAATCATGAGAGTGTTTGAATGCAACACTTGTACAATAATTAAATCTCAGCTAATCCTGTCTCGGTAGTAAGTTAACTAGAAGATAATGATTGACTTTAGATTAAGGAACATAGCTCCGATGTTATGCCCATAGTTGTAAATATTGAAGATGTCAAGACTTCACTTATCTATAATCAATCAAACAACATATACAATACATTCAATTGAGTTAGATAATCAATCATATAGTTAAGCACCATGTAGGTGAAGATTGAAGGATAACATGAAGAATTAGCTTAAATACTTCTAAAAACCATCTTGACGACAGTTTAAAAAAAGGAAACTATGCGTCTGATTAGAATAAAGGAGAAACAGTAAGTAAAAACCATCCGAACACCTTCTCCACAGTCTGGACACCTTGCTAAAAACAACCTCGATCAGATTTTAGGGTTTCCTCCATTTTTGACACTATAAATACCCTAGGGACATAATTTAGGGTTGCTTTAGCTATTTTTCAATAATCACATCAAAACATGTTAGGGTCAATTATTTGCATATTAAGCTAGAGTTTCTTTCCCATTCATATTCATTAAGGATTCGGGTTAAATCTATATATCTTTTTTATTTTGATTCTTATATATATTATAGATTGACAATGATTTCGTATTCTTTTCAATTACATGATTTGTTTCTTAGAAAAATTGCATGATTTACATCCAAAATGTATTTTCTTGATGCAAAACCCTAGATCTTGAATATGGTCAACTTGAATACATCTTTTTACAATCTCTTTCATTTTTTAATTGAATTACTCTTCTATTTTGAGAATTGTGGGATTTTGTATTGTGACATACGTGCATTTTATTGAAAGTATGGATATTATCCTTGTATAAGTTGGTGTGATTAACATGTGTTAAACTCGAATGTATATCACAAAATGTTTAGACGAGTTTCTTTTCTTGAGGGATTTAAATGTTCCCTTTAACTCATAGTGGAGTTACTTAGTTCCTTGCAATGTTTTAATAATTTGCATTTTTTGCTCACGATGACCGAAGTTGGAATTAGTAAACTAGTCTTGAGAAGGTTTCGTCAATGCTGATGCATTGGTATACTCACTTCCAAAAGTATTGTGGCCCTCTAAATAATTGATTTGAAGATTTTGGTGTGAATATGGGCCATATATAGTCGATATGTGAATTATCGTAGTTATGATCTTTCACTATGAGAAACTCATGTTGTAAGTTCTAATTTTATGAATAATGTTGCTCTTGTGTGAATTTACTGATTAAGTGTTGTAAACTTGAGATTGATGCTAAATTTAATATGTTTTACTTCAAAGCTATATATGTTATTTTGTTAAATTGAGACTTAACTTGTTTTTGTACATTTTTTTTGTAAACTTTGTTTAGGTTTGGGAAAAAAATTCTATTGAGCTTGTTGTACTCGCCCCTTCCTCGAACATTTTTTTGATCTTGGTATCAAAGAGGATACTACCTAGGTGAGCATGAGAACTATAATGTTGAAGTGGACAAGGAGGTGGATCCGGCTTTGGAGGAGGGTTTAGTTTTTATTGGTTTTTAGTTTAAAGTTGTGGATGATGGAATTTATGTTTATTTGAGACAATGATTTTTATTTAAGTTTTTGTGGATATTAAGGTTTGGGATGTAACTTTTGATGGTTGAATTATGTTACTATGGGACTTTTGTTTAGTAGATGATAAATGGTGATTGTTTTTTTTATTAAAATTATGTTATTTAGTTATGTTCTCATAGTTTGATGATTAATAGTGTTATTTCATGATATTAATTGTAGAAATTGGGGCGTGACATACTGAGGAAGAATATACCTCCGCTAGAGTCCACATTCCACTCACCAGAGAAGAAAAAAGTGATTCCACACGACCTAGTGTAACTTCGTGATTACCAAACCTCTTGGTAAATCATTGGGTTATGTCTTCTCAAAAAACTGAAACCGCTTCTCTCCCTTGCAGACGGAATGGATATTATTGACCTACTACATTATCAAATTTGAAGCCGAGGGAGACTTTCTAAATGCTCTTCACATAGGCCCATGGTTCATAAACCAACAATTCCTATCAGTACGAAAATGGGAAACTGACTTCAAGCCATCGCTAGCCGCAACCACCAAAACTGCAGTATGGGTAAGAATCCCATAATTATTAGTAGAGTATTAGAAGGAAGCTTAGAAAATTATTGAGGATCGATACCTATACTTCCAAAAAGGAAAGGGGGAAATCTGTCAGGATTTGCATCCAAATCCAATAAGACAGACCTTTGATCTCGAAAATAAAAATAGGGAAGGAAACTTACGCCATCTTGTATGAAGGGATTGGATTGCAATGCTTCCATTGTAGGAGGATAGGCCATCGAATGGAGTATTGCCCCTCTTCAATAGATCTAGGGAAGTATGAGCGTAGGTTTTTGGATTGTTGCAAAAGCGCGCCGGCAACTGGAGGATTAGAAAGTAGGTTGGTTGAATGAGGGAGAGCCAAGCCAGAAAATAAATAAGAAGGTTTCATCTTCAAAAAGATGGATGAAAGGGTGGGATCCTATGTGCCCATTAAAATAGTTGTCATTCTATAGGTTTGTTTCTTTCTCCAGTTATTTCAATGCTTCATTAGAACAACTAAACCTGTCTTGTTATTTTATTTGGATATATTCTGAAGTCTGCATGTCACTAGACCTCCCTTTACCTAGCACATATTGTCAAGAGAACGACTCCACCACCCGGAAGAAAGACCTTGTTCACAGAGAGATAATCTTGCAAAAGGTTGATGTACAAAAGGATGCGGAATATGGAGAATGGACGGTGGTCAAATACGCAAAGAAATATACCGGAAAAGGTCTTGAAAACACATCTCAAAACAAAAAACCTTCTAGAGCTTCTCATCAACTATCCAATTGCCCTTGTTGGAGAAGAAACAATGTCCACCACCCAATAAATTTTACCCACTGGCACAGGGCCCACATGAAAACCAAAATCTCAGCCTCTCATACAAAACCAGGTGTCAAAACCACAATCCTTGTAATTGGGGAAGGAAAATACACTGCCACATTAGAACATATCCAAAAATGCAAACGAAGAATTTATTGAAAGCGGAGGACCCGACACACTCTATTTCTCTTCAATCCGTGGCCCAGATCATCCCCAGAAACAAGAATCAAATTGGACAACTAGGAAAAAAAAGAAAGCAAGGGAGGTTTCTAGCAAAACTCTTCCACTCTCAAAGAAGAGTAGTCGTAATGCAATGAAAAAAGGGCAACAGAAAGTCACGGGTGAACGAGACCAAGAACCGACAATAAATGATGGTCAAAAATCTAACAACTCCATTAATGCACCGTCGTTTGAGACGCCGGACAAAGACGCTTCTTACGAAAAAATGGGAGACACCTCTCCCAAGGATATTCAACAAACAACTTTACCTCCTCTCATCATATGATCATAGACGTCACTTCTGTAATCCAAAAAACAGAAGAGGAAATCCTTGCCTTCATCGAGGTGGCTACTGAGCCAGCTACAGAAATCCCAGATCCAGCATCAAATGAGGGAGACGAACCCACTACGCGGATCAATTGACGAAGAACGAGACATCTGAACAATCTACTTTAGTTATCTTTATTTTTCCTCGTGTTTGTATTAAGGAACAACTACATGCTGACATGTTGGGGATATATTATCCTAGAACTATACATGTTCTAGTTTAATATTAATCCACATCCATTTTACAAAAAAAAAAAAAAAATACAAAAGGGTCAAAAGTATATATCTTATACAAAAAAAACAAAAACAAAAATAGGGCTAATTACAATATTTCACAACAAATGAAGCTAACTACATAAATAATATTATTGTCTTTCTTTATATAATCAGCCAAATTATTAGTCATTGATTGCTCACTCAATTATACAACTTAGTTGTCATAATCTCTATAGCTTAAAAATGAATGCAACATGTCAAAAATTTATATAAATGTATTTATAAAATGTCCAAAATGCATTTAAAAATTTCATAATTATTTAGGTATGAGACTGTACTAACTGATAGAACAAAAATGATAGAATATATATATAAGTAATATTTTTTTAAAATAAAATTGAGAGTGGGCCCTTGCTCCCTTGGTCAACTGCGACAAGTTTGAAAGTATGATTTGTGAAGTTTGAACAAGCGCCTCTCCGCCCATGGTGGATGATTCGTCTTTGATCGAACCGATGAACAATTAGTCGAGGTGCGCATAAACTGATTTAGAGACTTTTGACCGTAATACCAAAATAAAATCAAATAAAACAATTGGTGCATACATTTGCATACTCCTGTGTCAAACGCTTACCGTAGACTACATATTCTTTCCCATTCTTACCCAGTAGCCGCCGTTTTGCACAGTTTTGATACATTCAAATCAAACCACTTGCACGTTTGGCCCAGAATCCAATTTATTTTCTGTTATACATGCAGCTCAATTATACCCCGCTCGAGCAAAGTGGGTTTATCTACGTGATTAAGAAACTGTCAATTATCAAAGATGACTTGGTATCGGTTTGTCGGAGTGATTATAAACTGTCAATTCTCATATACTACTTGGTATGATTTATTCTAGTGATTTAGCAGATGCTCATTCTCAGATACAATCTCCTATTGAGCCTTATTGGCAAAATAACAATTTTTTTTAAAGAAAAAAAAACGCAAAATAACAGTTTTCTCACTCTTTTTTTGGATGTAGGGTAAATATTGTACAATTTTACTGTCCATTTACACCAGTTTAAAGCATGACTTTAAATCATACTTTTTTTTTAATTAAAAATCTATTCTACAAATATCCCGAGTAAATTATATGTTGACCCCTTCAACTGTTATGTTTTTAACATTGCCCCTTCACTATGTGATTCATTTTACATTGCCTCAATTATTAACGATTGTTACATATTTAATAAAAAGTTATTTTATTTTGTCCATGAGCCACATAATTTTTTTTCATTTGCTCCAATACGTTAACAACTTTCATCTAAAAGGATAACATATGTTTGTAATTAGGGCAGTGTGAAATAATCAGAGTTGAGGGGGTAATGTAAAAACTTTAGTAGTTTAAGGGACAAAATAAAATCAAGTCTATAGTTTAGGGGGTTAAAGGGTAATTTACCCCTATCTTTTTACATTAAAAAAATAATTTAAAAATTACAATAAATTTGGACACACATTTAAAACTACTGTAAAAGAGAAATAAAGTTTTTTTTTTTGCTTTAGGGTGTTTAAGTTTGCGTCAATTATTCTTTAAAGTTTGAATACTGACCACGATAATTCGAATGAGTTTAGAACATGTCTCTTGAAAACAAGGATGATTGTCCCTTAGAGTGCATGAAAAATATTAAACTTGAGACCTCTAAATTATTTGAGAGAATCATCAACCATTAAATCACCCAAAACAATGTTGTACAGTAGGAGTAATCGGTGAGAAAAACACTCTGTTTCAATGTGGGCCTATCCAAAACCCACGAATCAGCAACTATGTACAAATAAAAATAGGCCGTTAGCAAATGATCCACATATTAAAAGCTTGTCACTTTTTCAAGACAACACCAATCAAAATTGAGGAGTTATTCAAATTTATTATGAATTTTTAACATTGATTTATGTCCGTGTCCTCAATTTTGATTGACTGCCTATAAACAATTGTTTGCAACTGGTTTGCCCGGAAAGAGTTTAATCCTTTTATGATTTTCCAATTCATGCGCTTGATTTTTTTTTTTTTATTTCTTATGTTTTGACAGTTGGTTTAAGTGTTCCCACTCAATTCAGACAGAACATGCTTTCTAAAATGTTCACAGATCCAATAAACGAATATAGATGAAAGAGGATTTCAATGGAATGATTGAAAACACAAAAAGGAAAAGCTCAAAGAAAACTGGAAAAAAAAAATGAAAGTAGAACCACACCTCGAGAAAAAGGGAAAAAAAAAGAGTGTGACTGATGAAAATCACATGGCTGATGTCGAGTGATAAAGTGTTCGACTACTAAACCACCCAAAAAAAAAAAAAGAACCTGCCAAATAAAAAAAAAAAACCACCCAAAAAGGGTGTTGTACAAAACACTTTGTTTCAGTGTGGGGCTGTCCAAAACCCACAAATCAGACAACTATGTCCAAATAAAATTAGGCCGCTAGCAAATTGTCTCCATATTAAAAGCTTGTCACTTTTCCATGACAACACCAATCAAAAATGAAGAATTTAATTCCTTTATGATTTTCCAAAGCTTGAATTTTTTTCATTATTTCTTTTGTTTTGACAGTTCGTTAAAGTGTTCCCACTCAATTCAGACAGATCATCATCCATGTGATTTTCGTCAGTTACACTGTTTTTTTTCCCTTTTTCTCGAGGTGTGGTTCTACTTTTTTTTTTTTTTTTTTTCCAGTTTCCTTTGAGCTTTTCCTTTTTGTGTTTCAATCATTCCATTGAAATCCTCTTTCATCTATATTTGTTTATTGGATCTGTGACCAATTTAGAAGGGCCTTTCTTTTCTTGAATCCATTCATGGCTAGTGAGACTGCTGTGTCAGATCATTCTACAACCCTTGAGGTATGCTTTGTGTTCCTGTGTTTTCTTGGTTTTTATTAGTTTTTATGTTAGTAACTAGGTATGATTTGAAATTTTTTGAGTTCATGCTATGGTAGATGTTCTGGAGCTAGACCCACGTATGATTTAGTTTATTTGTTCACTTTTCACCAGAAGTAAAATACTTTGGAGCTATGATTATGGATTTGTTGAGCAAGACCCACTTCGTTCATAATTTATCTTTGCAATAATCTGCGGAAATTAATGGATAACTAACTCATGATTCTGGACTTTTGAGCAATACACACTTAGGAAATTGTCGAATTTGGATTTATTTGTTGAATTTATTGAATATCTTCTCCCCCTCCCTTGAAGTTTTCTTATTAGAAAATATCTGTTTTTTTGTCTCCACTAGGTAGAATAATCAGGTAATTCTGTGGAGTTAAAGGAACTTTGAGATTTTGTTCACTAAAAGAAAAGAACAAAAATTATCGGTAGTGGATAAGATATACTAAGTTTGGATTCAAGTTTTCTTTTGCATTCTAGACAAAAAAATGATATATTCTGGTATCCACCTAAAATCAGACATAAATAGAATGGTGGCAATCTTGTAGTTGAGATTCCAGAATTATGGTTCGGTTGATTTTCAGTTGGGAGATGATGTATTCAGCGGGAGTACTATCTGGTCCGTAATTGTGCACATTTTTCGAACAGAAGATTGGGAAATCTCCTCATAAAGATGGTGTGATAGCAATCTATAGTGATTAAGAACAACAGATGACACTAGAACGTGTATTATGACTTTTGATCATTCAGTTCCAGATGAAAATCCCTCAAACCAGTCAGAAGAAGAAAGATCTATATGATAACTTTCCCAGGGAATGCTCATTCGCAATCTTCGTTTGCCTCCAACAACTCGTTTCAACTACCTTTTTATGCTGTTTTTTTCGGAAGTTATTTTTATGTTGTTGTTACCTGTTTGTGTTTCCTCTATAATCTATAGTCCTGCTTTACATGTTATATGCGAGGAAAAAGTTGAGGTGCCACAAGAGCTCAAAAAAGAATAGATATTATGATTGGCTGTGGTTAAGATGATAATGCCTTAAAGTTTTATTTGCATTTTCACTTTCAGTTTTTCCTACTACATTTCTTTACAGTTCATGAATATTTTTTTTCTCATTTCTTTCAATCTTTGATTTTGGAGTGATGGTGACTGTTCAATAGATGGGTATTTTTTTCTTTTTTACATCTTCTTCCTTTGTTTATTGATACTAATCAATGTCGCATTTGCTGCAGACAGTAGAGAAGGAGTGCATGAAGAGGTAAAAACCATTGAAAAAGAGAGTGTTTCTCCTCCTAAACAAAGTGGGGAGGAAGAAAAACCGAAAGCAGAGGAAAGTCCGAGTCCAGCAGTGCCTTTGGTGGCTGAATCAGAAAAAAGATTGAGAATAAGCCAGCCGAGCTTCTGGTAACTGAAGATGGAAAGAAGATTGATGTGGCAGAAAATCCAAAAGCTGGGGACTCACCAAGTCCAGCAGTCAGTTTGGAACCAGAAGAAAAGATCGAGGATAAACAAGTTGAACCTTCTGTAATGGATGATGTAAGAAAGATTGATGAGGAAGGAAATCCCAAAGCTGAGGACTCTCCAAGTCCACCAGTCACTTGGGTTGCATCAGAAGAAAAGAATAAGGATAAGGGAATTGAGCCTTCTGTTATTGATGAGTTAAAGAAGATTGATGAGACCCCTGACGTGGAGTTTCTTGTTGAACCTTCTGCAATGGATGATGTAAGAAAGACTGATGAGGAAGGAAAGCCCAAAGCTGAGGACTCTCCAAATCCACCAGTCACCTTGGTTGCATCAGAAGAAAAGATCGAGGATAAGGGAATTGAGCCTTCTGTTATTGATGAGTTAAAGAAGATTGATGAGACCACTGATGTGGAGTTTCCTGTTGAACTTTCTGTAATGGATGATGAAAGAAAGACTGATGAGGAAGGAAAGCCCAAAGCTGAGGATTCTCCAAGTCCACCAGTCACCTTGGTTGCATCAGAAGAAAAGATCGAGGATAAGGGAATTGAGCCTTCTGTTATTGATGAGTTAAAGAAGATTGATGAGACCACTGATGTGGAGTTTCCTGTTGAACCTTCTGTAATAGATGATGAAAGAAAGACTGATGAGGAAGAAAAGCCCAAAGCTGGGGATTCTCCAAGTCCACCAGTTACTTTGGTTGCATCAGAAGAAAAGATCGAGGACAAGGGAATTGAGCCTTTTGTTATTGATGACTTAAAGATGATTGATGAGACCCCTGATGTGGAGTTTCCTGTTGAACCTTCTGTAATGGATGATGTAAGAAAGACTGATGAGGAAGGAAAGCCCAAAGCTGAGGACTCTCCAAGTCCACCAGTCACTTTGGTTGCATCAGAAGAAAAGATCGAGGACAAGGGAATTGAGCCTGCTGTTATTGATGAGTTAAAGAAGATTGATGAGACCCCTGATGTGGAGTTTCCTGTTGAACCTTCTGTAATGGATGATGTAAGAAAGACTGATGCGGAAGGCAAGCCCAAAGCTGAGGACTCTCCAAGTCCACCAGTCACTTTGGTTGCATCAGAAGAAAAGATCGAGGATGAGGGAATTGACCCTTCTGTTATTGATGAGTTAAAGAAGATAGATGAGACCCCTGATGTGGAGTGTCCTGTTGAAGAGATGTCAAAATTGGCCAAAGACTGTATTCCTGAACCAAGCATCCTTGATGTTTCAGAACCAGTTGCTGACAACATTACGTGCAAGCCAGAGGAGAAACCAGTGATTGATACTGTTGAGAAACAAGAAGTGGAATCCATCATAAAGTCTGCTGAGGAAAAGCCAGAGGAGATGCCAAATATAGTTGATGTTCCTGAATCATCAGTTGAGGCTGTCAGGAAAAAAGGGGAGCAAGTAGAAGTTTTAACTGTCGAAGAATCAGAAGCTGTTGCAGTAGAAGACGTAGAAAATTCAGAAGCAGAGTCTAAACAAGAACGTCCCGAACCAATTCCTAAAATAGAAGAGGAATCAAAACAACCATCTGAAGTTGCTGAAAAACTTGAGGAAGAATCTGTAGTAATTAGGGAAAGGAAAGTGTGGAGGTTCAGATAGCGAAAGATGAAGTTGACGATACAAAGTTGAAGGGGGAACAGATTACTAAAGAACAAACTCTTGTGACCGAAACTTTAACTCCAGTTCCTTTGGTCATTCAGGAAGCTCAAGTTAATGTAAAAGGAGGACCCACTCATGTTCCCGAGAAGGGCAGTTTGAAGGACAAAGAGAAGGAATTGGGTGGAGAAGCTGCTGTGGTTGAAGAACAGGCAGAAGAGGAAGTTGTGGAGGGAAAGTTTGAAACAGATAATGAAGCTAAGAATGTAATAACTGAAGAGAATGGAGAGAAAAATGTTCCAACTGGGGAATTGACTCAACCTGAAGCAAAAGAAGTGGAGGATGTGACCAGCTCCATTCCTGTCACTGAAGCTACGGAGAACTCATTGGAGGGAGAAAATTCTCGCAGAGATATTGAACTTGTTGCTGAAAATGGGAAAGAAAACATAAATAATGAGAATGTTCCTTCAGTCAAAACCAACAAAGATCAAGATCAGCTTGAAGAAAAGGCAGATGAAGTCGCAAAAATTCCCACCAAAGAACAAGTAGAGGAGCCCCAGAAGCCGGAGGTGGAAGTGAAAGGAGAGGATTCTGTACAAAGTGGTGAAACAAAGCTAGAGAAGGAAAAAGACGCCGATGAGACAACGCGAGAAGTGTCAATTCCTGAACGCACCAGGGATGGACATGACATGAAAATATCCCAGGACCCTCCCACAGAAGTGGCTTCAACGAAGGCCACTCAAAAGCAATCAAACAACATCATGGCAAAGGTGAAGCAATCACTCGTGAAGGCAAAGAAAGCTATCATCGGAAAATCCCCAAACTCGAAAATGTCTTCTTCTGAAACCAAGGGTGATGTTAAAGCTAAATGATAGGAAAGAAAGAGAAAGTGAACACTCCTAGGAATGAAATATCTTTACTCAGTGTGTGATATTTTGTTTGGTCCAGCTGTCAGTGTTTTCTGCTACTGTTTGTTTGCTCGTGTGTTTGGCTTGATGTGTTTATAGAAGGTATACATAGTGCTGGTCCATATTGTTCAAACTAGGAAGATTTATTTTTTAAATACCTGTTCATTTCTCTTGTAGTCAATGCTTGTGCTTTGGTGTTACAATGATCAATAGGCAAGAATTTTTCATTGTATAGATTTGTATTACAGTTGTGTATATTGGTAGAATCATAGTTGTCATTTCTGTGTTCTGTAACTTCTGTTGTGTTTCCCACTAGATCATATCATACTGCCTTAACTTTGTAATGAAATTAGTGGACAACTTCATGTTATCCATTTTGTGCTGATTGATAAAAAAAGGTGGCCGAGAATGAGGCTTCTGCCATTGCAGCGTCTGCAGGGTCTGGAAATGGAGATGTGTTTGATTTTTCTTTATTGCACTATACCTTGCTATCTAAATTAACTACCTGTCGTCTATTTTCCATTGGCATATTTTTTTTATTTTGCCTTTTCTATCTCACCAATCATTGATTTCAAAATCCTTAAGCTAGGTAATTTTATGGGCAGTATCTATAACCATTTTCACAAAATGTCGCAAGATCGCTGCTCCCTACATTATACAGGGAACGAATGAAGTTCAAAGAAATGGTTAAATATGATGGTGAAGGCAATAATATGGCCCTTCTTTTCAGGGACGGCTCAATTAGGGGTGCAACTCGGGTGGGTTGAGGGTTAACCCTAGTCTAACTCTAGTTATATAATTTTTAACCTTAATCTTAATCTTAACTCAACCTTAACTAGAGATACCCAACTCGAGTATTATTCAAGTTTAAGTCGGACAGACTTGGGTTGAATTTGGGTAAATTCTGGGTTAGAGTGCGAGTTGGGTTCATGTTACGTAATTCGGGTTGAGTTCATTTAAGTCCGAAATCAGTTTGTTGTTCTAAACCTGGTACATACCACATAGTATTTACCTAAAATAACATTCAACAATTTCAATCAAATGTTTAACATAAATACCAAAGTATTTAAAGCAAAAAAATTAATGTTTAACATAAAGACATAATAACCAAATGTTTAACATTAAGACTGAACCAGAAGATTGATCCCTATCGTATTAACTTTTAAATGCTACTACTATATTGATTTATATATTTATTTTTAAATATTTTCGGGTTGAACCTAATTTATATATTAGGGTTGACCTAAATTTGGAATTTGGGTTGAGCCCCGATTTAGAATTCAGGGTGAGTCCAATTTATATATTCAGGTTGAACTTGGAAACCCGATGCCTCAATCAGGGCACTGCCCAAATTCAATTTAGGTTAATAATTTTTTTGGCCAGGCCCATCCAAGTCTTAAAAATCTTAACTCATGTGATGTTTTTTCTCTCGAGTTGAGTTTAGGTTGAATTTG
>CAUOFW020002541.1:0-47293 GCA_963454935.2 Ilex paraguariensis
AAATCAACAAAAAGGGATAGGAAGCTGTAAGAAGCTCCAAAAGGATTACCCGTATAAATAAAACACTATCACACTACAAAAGTGACACGAACAATTTTTCCATTGATATATTGGTATTACTGAAGCATTGGATAAACCGGCTTTAAGCTAAACAACTTGTTGTAATCTTCTTCTTTAAGAATATATATCTCTAATAAACAAGAGATTCTCTATTATAGTGGATATAACTTTAGTCTCACGGTTAAAGTGAACCAGTTATATACTATTTTAATTCATTGTCACTCTTTAATCCATTGTCAATTTATATATTTTACACTATCCCCTTTTCGCACCATCAAATCACCATTCTGGATTTAGGAGTCATGACCTCCTATGCATGTTTGAAAAGAATATTGCTATTGAGACTTGCCACAAAAATTTAAGAGAGAGTTATATTCAGGCCTCCTGAGATTTGTTATTTAATCACTTAGATTCTTGATATTTAAAATATTATACACAGATCCACTAAAATTTATACGAATGTAACACTTAGACCTCTAATGTAATATATCTGTTAATAAATTATACTTAAACCCCTTTGAAGTTTGTAGGTATATAAAATTTAGACCCTTTAAGTTTAAAAAATTATATTTAGACAAAAAATATTTCAATCAATGATAGAATATCAAATATTTTAAATTTTACAATCAAAATTCATGTTCTATTGTATTATTTATTGAAATAAAATTAAAATTAAAAATTTATTTTTTTCTTAAAAAATTATAATTAGTATACAATTATACTATCTTTTAGAATAAAACTAAATAATCAAATAAGGAATCTATATCATTCATAATAAAACATGAATTTTATAACCAAATTCATATTCTATTATGTCATTTATTGAAATAAAATTAAAAATAAAAATCTAGGTTTTTAAAAAAAAATTATAGTTAGTATATAATTATATTATTTATTATAATAAAACTAAAAAAAATAAATAAGGGGTCAAACTGTAATGGACATAATATATTGTATCTTTAGTTGGGATAGTTTGTTATTTTAATTTGGTCGTTTAAACAACCAAATTAAATTCCAATAGATAATTTATATACTAATTACGATTTTTTATGAAAAAATTGAATTTTTATTTTTGATTTTATTTCAATAAATGATACAATAAAATATGAATTTTTAATTGTAAAATTTAAAATATTTGAAATTTTATGTTTGATTGAAGTATTTTTAGTCTAAATATAATATTTTAAACTTAAAGGGTCTAAATATTATATACCTACAAACTTCAAAGGGGTTTTTAGTATAATTTATTAACAAATATATTTACATCAGGGGTCTAAGCGTTACGCGCGTATAAACGTCAAGAGGTCTGTGTATAATATTTTAAATATCAGGGGATTTGAGTGATTAAGTGACAAACTTCGGACAGTCTGTGTGTAATTCTCCCACAATTTAATGGTAGAAAAAATTTAATTTGTTGTGATTATCGGACTAGCAGTTGGCCTTTAAAATGGATAAAGTTCACTCGCAACCGAATGATTACAATGGGTTAGATCCTCAAATTAAATGAGAGCAGTGTTAATTTGAATCTAACTTATTGATCTTATTTACTATAACTCTTGAATTGCCTATGAATCCCATTAAACATTGAAACTTAGTATTAATTTAATGGTTATAATGAAACTATATTATTTTATTTGTTTTTAGTTCAACGATCAGAGATATTTGGGTCAGCTTACGTGTACCTCGATTAATCTTTTTATTGGTCCAATCAAAGACAGAGGTCATTCATGTTCGGACTAATACATTTACGAAGGATAAACCTCTCGTGACCTGAACACATTATTAAATCAAAATTTTAAATTGAAAAAGTATTAATCTGCTACAAATTGACTGGTTCTTCACTAATAAACAACTTGGTCCTGTCTTTGTGTTTTGGGTTAGGAGAGAGAGAAAGCCAAGAGGGACAGAGACAGACAAAGAGACAGAAAGTTCAACAAAACACAAAGTTACAACTTACAACCATATTTTTCCAGCACAACTTGACTGGCTCATCACTACAAAATATCAAATACAAACCTAAAAACAACCACACTACTTAAAATAAGTTGACAGTTCTTGTGTTTTATTTGTTCACAAATGTCTGAGAGAATCAGACAACCTCGAACACAAATCTACACCAGAGACATAATACTAAAGCAATCACACCACTCCTACAATAAGAAAAGCTTAAGAATATAAGAGCCCATCTGAGCATGGGTTCATATTAAGATAGAATAAATTACATTTTGACCCCCCTCTCATCTCAATTTATTCACTTAACTCTTTGAGTTTGTCACATTACCCCTTCAACTACTTGAATTGATTTCATACTAGCCCAAAAATTTTGTCCACGGGTATAGTAAGATACACGTTTCAAATATGAGAGTTGAAACCCACAATGAGAGTTGAAGATATAATGTGAGGAACCCGATAGTTGAGAGGTAAGGGAATACAGGTTCAAATATCAAATATGCCCGAGTTATCAGAGTTACTTGAATGACTCAGTGAAGTACATGATCTCTTATTTGGGGGAAGTGGCATTTGTTCATCTAAAGCTCCAAGTGAAAGCACTCTTCTTATGGTTTCAAGAGCATCTGTCATGGGACAACCTTTGTCTGTGTGAAAGTAAGAATAATCTCCATGCATTGAGTATTCTGACGTCCCTCCTTGGAATTCGAAAGGCCCGAATTCATTGACAATTTCACTATCCTGGACAGTAACAGTACTAAACCCGTTTTCGAATTTGAAATAGTTGATTTTCTCCAGTGTATGTTCTTGTCCAATTAAATCAAGATCATAGGAAGGTGATGAGGTTACAATGCACTTCTTTGGGTTCTCTTGTCTTTGTGCCGCAGTGTTGCTCTTTTGGCGAATTCGACATAAAACCCAATCATCTAACTGCAACAACATGAAAGTTCATATTTAATTAGCATTATCTACAATTAAAAAAAAATCCATTTAAAGCTAAAAAGAATATTACCCACATGAATTGATAAAAATATCTTTTTTACTGTTCATTCAGGTGAAAACTATCGTAAACAACTTAAGAGCTCGCTCAAGTGGTAATATGAACGAGCTGTAAACTCAAACGTCCTGAATTGAAATATTTGCAATCCCTTGAGGTCGGGCAGGTCATGAGGGATCTATCTCTCATGTATATCCTAATTTCAGCGTGGATGACTTGTCTTAAACCTAATTAATAAGAGAATTAGTCAAAATATACGTAAGTTGATCCGAACACCTATAACCGTTGAACAAAAAAAAAATTTTTATCTCGAACTACACTGTATATTCAGATTTTGGGTCAACAAAGTCATTTCTTCGCATTAAAAAGAATCATTTGGGTGAACTCAATTATCAGGTGCTATCAATCCAAGACTTTTTGTGATCTTTTGCATCAAAGTGTTTCTCTCTTTTGAGCATGCTTATGATGTTCATCATTTTGACGAGAAAATATTAGATTTAACGCCGACATTAAGTCATTAATGTCACATGAGATCACTGATTAGTGATGGAATATCACCAATTAGTGATGGAATATCAAGTAAACTTAGTAGGATCCGTTGTTTTAATAACTTCTAATAATTATCTTATCTAATAATTGTCATATTAAAATAGTGAAATTGATGACGTGGTTTCACCATTATACCCAATATTTACTCCACCTTCACATGTGTTGAACCATGCACCTTCATGTTTAAGTTATTAGAACGAGTGTAACTCAAGTATCAAGTTCTCGTTTCGGCCTAGCACACAAAAATCAAAAATATTTAAACATTATTTTTCCCCCTCTTTCATACTATGAACTTAGTAAACTTACCCTCATTGATCCTCTGAGCCTTAGAGAACGAGGGTTATCATTGAGAAGCCTATATTCATACATCATCCAGTTGGTTTTTGTGCCTTTTGGAGGGCGACCTTTGTAAAAAACAAGAGCCTTCTTCACCCCAATACACTGTGATGCATTCGACGAAAGGATCGGCTTATCGGTCCCTGTCGCCTTCCAATAACCTGATGCAGCCGCTCTGTTCGGACGAGCACCATTCGGATACTTCCTGTCTCTTGGACTAAAGAAAAACCATTCATTCTCACCAAAGAATGCCCTATCTGCACAGATAGAGAGAAGCCAATAAGCTAAGCAAGCAATAATTGTTTTTATATGAGAAAATTTTTTAATAACAAGACAGACACGCTTTAGAGAGAAGGTCACCAGTTGAATCTGGTATGACTTTAAAGGTATACTAGAAGCCAAGTAACAAGAGTCCTGGGCACTCGAGAAAACGAGAATTTCTCAAGTCAAGACTCTTGGTAATTACGCGCAATATAACAAGAAAGAACGTAAAGAAAAACTAAAACTTTAGTTGAAAGGTGGTCAGTTAGACCCAATATGATTTTGGATGAATTTCTTTTCTTTTTTAGTTCAACGGTTAAGTGTGTTCAAGTCAGTTTTCTCATACATTGATTAATTTCTTTTTGATTTGATCAAATGTATGTCATCTACGCTGAAATTAAAGTATTCACGAAGGATAAATCCTTCATGACCTAATCCTAAGAAATTACTAAAATTTAAACTTAAAATATCTTAGTTTACAATTTATCTCTGTTATCACATGAATTACCTCTTGTAACATGTTTGGATGGAATTTGAGCGAAGGATTGAACTAGTTTTGACAAAACTCTTATACAGGGATTTGATGAAGCCCAACACCCCCGCCCCCCCCCCCCTTGGGGTTTGAAACATTTTTTCTAACTTTCCTCTATAGACCTGTCCAAACCCTTGTAACAAACCGGCCCTCGGGTTCGGAAGTACATTAACCAAGTAGCAACTAGCAAAAATCTCGAAAAAAGGCGAGAAGGCGAGAATTTCTTAGGTCGAATGATAACGAAGCGCAGTATAACACGTAATTTAGACTACCACTGCCTCTAGCAACAGAGAGAAAAACAGAAATTCAACCATCAATCACTAAAAAAGAAATGAATAAAAAAGGTATAAACACCAGGAAGTTCCCATGGATTGAACTTGTAGAGGTTGATTTCAGCAATTATAGAAGCTATCTGATTCGAAGAAGACGAGACCTTCTTCTTCAGATAATGGACGATGAGCTCCTCGTCGGTAGGGTGAAACCTAAAACCTGGTGGCAGAGACATAATGATGTCTTCCATTAGGACATTGAAGAAAAGATATATATTTTGATGTTCTTCGTATACAGAAAGGAAGAACACATTTATATATAGGAGATGTATAAGTATTATATGGGATGTTGGTCATATCACCCTTCATTGTATAATATTCATTATGTCGTCATTGTTGTCTTATATTGTATAGTTCACCAGGGTTTTTTTGGGAAAGAATTACACTTAAATCTCTTAAAGTTTATCATTTAATTACTTTCTGATATTTGAAATATTATAAATAGACTTCCTGAAATTTGTATATAAATAACGCTTAGACCCTACTGTCAATGTCCTTTAGTGTTACGCATGTAAAAACCTTAGGGGGTTTGTGTGTAATATTTTAAATGTCAATGAGCATAAGTGATTAAGTGACAAATTTCAAAAGATTTGAATATAATTCTCCCTTCTTTTTTTTTTTTTTTTGATTTAATCTTCAGGATGTTTGAATCAGCTTAGGCACACCTCGACTATCTCCTTCTTGATCCAATCAAAGATAGGTCTGGATCAGTTTAAGCGCATCTTTACTATCTCTTTTTTTATCCAACTAAAGATAGGTCACCTACGTTGGAATTAAGATAAATCCCTCACAATCTCCTCCTAAAAAATTATCAAGATTCAAATTCAACAAATCTAAATTTATAACTCGTTAGTACCATTAAAGTTACCCTTGAGATTTTTCACTCCTATTTCTTGGTTTATGTATGGTGCTTTGTGTTGTGTATATAATGTGAGAAATTAATTTATATGGTTTATTTTTCACATGACCTTACAAATTACTAAATTTTTATTAGTAAAAAAAAAGATTTCATTTGATTTCAAATTTTTATGCGCAATAGTGTTCAAGTCATATTCCCCAAAGCTTCTCAAAAATTGTACTTATAAGAGAGATACACGGGAAACCAGCCAGTTACCAAATTTAGATTTGGATTTGGTAGTTGGTCGTTATGTTAATTTAGTTAGCTCTAGTCCCAAAAGGTGTTCTAGACGTGGTCAGGGGCCTTATAATCTCACTGGTGAAGCTCTATCGGGTTGATCGCTAAGCGTTCTTCCTTGTCCCACCCCTTTTTTAATATCAAAAAAAAAAAAACTAACAAATCTAGGCCATAATAGACATGTTTAGAGCTAATTTTTTTAGGTGAAAAATTGTGATATGAAAAGTTTTGCGAAAAAAATTAAATTTAAGAAAGTCCCCCAAAATCGTTTGAGATATTCTTTAAAAAGTTGAAAAAATTATAAAAATCTGTTATGAGTGACTTTTTAGTTTTTTTGGGTCAAAATAAAAAATTAATTGCATGTATGTATAAATTATGAATAATAGTTCCCAAAAAATGAATTTCAAATTTTTTAACGTCACTAAATAATGTTTTATGAATATAATAAATCAAAAAGTTACGTGAGACTTACAACAAAACTCTAAAAAGTTAGAAGGAAAGCTCATAAAATTAACTTTTTAAATCAGTCTAAATAAGTTTTTTGGGTTTAAAATTTTTTTATATTAGTTGGTAAAAAAGTTAAAATTTAAACGAATCTTGCTTATTTTACTCCAACAAAAACTTTTACTATATTTCCAAAAGATAATTTATGATATTAAACATGACAAGAGGTATAGGAGGGGTTGCTTGAGGATTTCCTGGAAATCTACCCAGCAATATCATAGTAACTATGAGCTGCATGGGTTTGTTGATTAGTCAAGTCAATCACTTATTATTGTCTAATGATCTTCTTTATAATTAACTTTTACAGTCTGAGAGTGACTCAATAAAGAACTTGAAGAATAAACCCCTTTGCTACTTGATTCTCTCTTCATCCAATCCTAGGATGTTCTCAATAACCACGAGAAAGAGTCGCGTGAGACTCATAGTTTATACAAAATAATAAACAGTTTCAAAACCTTTTTATTAGATTCACTTGGCGGAATCATATCAATATCACCCTATGCTTTTAACCCTGCTATATATATTCTCGAATAATAGGGTTTATGATATAGGGTAGCGTGGATAAAAAAACGAGATTAAACAAAAAAAAGTTAATATCGTAATTAATAATACCAGATTAATGTTTTCAAAAGTCTTGATAATTTACGAAGAATACCAAGTCAATTGGAAAGAAAAGAGAATTCGTCTCTAAGTTAAATTAGTTTTTCAAGGTGATATAAATATGAAACCCCAATGACCTTAAATTACTAGAAAAACTAAGCAAATAAGCAATATTACGAAAATATCCTAAAAAGTGCCTTAAATATCGTTTTTTAGCTTAAAAACGACGTGTTAAAGAATACACTTTAATCTTGTTTAAATCGTCGAAAACTTTCCGGAATAGAGTCTTTTGAAATTTTCTGATACTGTCGTCCAATTAGCGTTGTTTTCGACAATCTTGATCTACCATATAATCTTCTGCTATATGTGTTCCATCAGTTTATAACAAAAAAAAAATAGATATTACAACCTAGGCGCTCACCAAATAATTAAAAAATCGTCTTAAACAAAACTCCGTGAAAGTCACCCAGCCAATTACGTGGTAGTGGATTCAGCAATCGGAATCAATTCAATGGTGCCTAGAAATATCCCAACATTATATTCCTGTCAAATATTCATGGGATCCAAGCCATAGATCATGTTTGTTTTTCCTTTCTAAATTTGGTTAATATTCTTAAATTCTGCTGCCCAGATCGAATCAAATGGAGTTGATGAACGCCGAAAACGACTCCATGCATGGCTGGATTATCTTGAAAAAAAAATTAATCTTTTTTTGCAAACGTTACGACGAGGTTGATGGCCTTTTTTTATTCTATGGATATGTTTTTTTATTTAGCAGTAATCTCTTATTAAAATCGTCAAAAATATTTCATGTCACCCTCCATGCATTTCTTAATTTTGTCAAACAAAACAAAAATGTCGTTCACACACACACATGTGTGTGTGTGTTAGAGAGAGAGAGAGAGAGAGAGAATGGCAAATTCAAACAAACTTTTCATTGTGATTGAGTTTTTACCGTTCCTTACGAGGCAAATCATATCTGTATCCATGCATGCATTGAAGCAGATCACGTAAGAGAATAACCTAATCTCATTAACTATTGGGTTATGATGATTTTTTTTTTCTTGAATGAAAAGGAGTGGGGTAAAAGAGAGTCCCCAGAGATCACCTTGATAGGCTTACACTGGTGGAATCATAAGACTCTAATCGCGCTCGTTACTCCTCTCATAACGAACCTAACTAGATTAGTATAGTGGTAAATCACCGAACCTCAATGTAGACTCTAAAACTCGAACCTCCACCCCATAATGAAAAGTTCAACCAGTACCCTAGTAGCTCACCCCACTCCAACCTTAGCGTTATGATGTCTAAAGGTCACCGTAACCCGCCAAGGATTAGTTCAATGGATGAATTAGAACTGAGTTGAGGTCATACGACCGCATAAAATTTGAGTTTAACTCTCTGTGTCTTCATCCGGGATTTCACGTTAATTACAGTACTAATCTATAAAATGCATGGTTAAAATGAAATATGAATCTGCCTAATACAAAAGACACATTCACAATGACTTTGGAATTGGCAAAACAAAATCCAATAGAATCAGAATTAAATAGTGTGTATAATATCCAGCTGAAGATACTCATATCACAACTATGCTGTTTTTGTCTTATGATAATGTCTTTAGTGAATAAGAGCCCGCTATGGTGTAAAAGCATATATAGTTGTTTAGTATGATGACTTCCAGGAATGTAACCATGGGAACCGACACTTGCAAGAGTACGCAAGACCCTGGACCATTTTTTGTACGTGTCAACTCTGCGTAGAGACCGTGCTAATCTTCCTTGTATCGCTCTATTTTTTGTTTGGCTATTTCAGATCATACAGGAGACTCTTGACTGCCAAGAGGAAAATGTCATGAAAAATGAACTAAATTACAAAGGGAATGCACCAGAAAGCTTGCTCCCACAGAATTCCTCTGAAAAGCAATTTCCAAGTTTTTTCCTAGCTGTTTCATTCTTCAACAATTTCTTTTTGTTTTCCTCCATTATTTTATTGTGGAGGTTCATGTAGTTTCTATAATGGTGGGACAATTGAGATTATATATACTTAGAAATTTACATTTCCATCCCTTGTGGTTTCAGATATTACAAAAAAAAACTCACTTGATGTTTCATATATTATTCAGCCAAATTCTCTTTTACATATAAAGAATCACCCACAAAGACTAAAGAGAGGAGGGGGCAAACACAGGAATCGTTCCAACCTCTTTCAATCAGTCGATAACAAAGGATCAAAAGAGGTCTTACTAATCAATTGGTTGAGAACAGACTCCCACTATACAACCAAGAATCTTTCCCTTTTCCTTCGTTCTCCTCTTCCAGAAGGGGTCACGTTATCATGCACATGTGATATGGCACGAATAAAAAAGTTATATGATAATGTTAAATATACCTATAAAAGGTACTCCATATATGTGACATCTTATTAATACACAAGGATACCACATTTCTGTGATGACATAGTACACTTGTCTTGAATATGAGTCATAGAAGAGGGTGTTACTTGGGAAGAGGGATAGGGTGGGTTTTGAGGTAATGTGCAGAACTATGATTTTCAAAACTACATCGAAACATAGCTCTTGTACTTAGAGATTAGGGACTTTGGCATCCATTAGGGGCTTAGGGATTAGAGATTTGCCATTAGGTTCGATTTTATTTCAACACCATTTTAACTTTTTTTTTCCTGCAATAAAAGAAATTAATGAAAAAGTACCTCTGTACATTACATGATAATCCATATTTGACCTAAGTAGCTCAAATGAGCAAATAAAGACTAGCCAAATTTGATAAAGGCATTCGAAAGAAACATACAATGACTGAGTGTGACAAACATTCATATCCACAAGTTATATATCTAAGCTTGTTAAGCAAATACATTAAAATACACATAAGAGTCCTTTCAAATTATATATGGTTTTAGTCATTCAATCTTCACATCCGGTTTGATCTTTACTGAGTTTTCAAACATTTACATGTTTGATATACCCGTATTAAATTTTATAAAGATTGTTGTAACATGTAATCAGTATGTGTCTTTTATTAAAGATCATGTAGTTCTATTTTTTTTTTTTTGGTTATCTCGGGTAGGTTGATTGGGATTTGGGTTTAGAGCAAAATGTTCGTTTGTTTGATTAATTATAAATTGTTTTGTTGGACATGTTTGAGAATAAGATAAAATGAAAACTGAAAGAAAAACAAAAAAAATGGGACAAAGAAAGAGTTAAATTGCTCTGAAACATAACAGATTCAATCCACCAAGGATTTATATGATTCAGAAACGAGACTCCTAGGCGACTCCGGTGATATGGGACCCAATCCAGAGGATTGTATATGAGAAAAACATATGTGGTAAAGATTCTTATGCATGAAGTTGTCTAATGCAAAGGGAAATGAGTGATTATCACCAACAAACAAACAACAGTCGCGTATATTTGATGAATATCTCTAAACTTAGTACGTTTATTACAATTATGCTCGAGCATTACTTTATATATCTGTAATGGAATGGAGTGGCATCATCATCCAAACACATTGTAGCATAGTTAGTTAAGTTCTGATATGAGATTTTCAAGAGACATAAAGGAAGGATAAGATACGAGTGTTTCAAAATTCATTGTTTGTCGGTCAAAATAAAGAAGCAAAACTATCGAAGCAAAAGAGTAAATCGAGCTTGAAATATGAACAATGTTACTTGGTCAAATCTTGGATAAAAGCTTTTATATTACACAAGCTGTATAAACACAACAGATGTGTTTGGTAGTACATCTCACACTCACATATATCAGCTTTCTTCTGTATCTAACAAAAAAAAATTAGATTCAAAGTAAATCTATAAAGAAAAAAATTACACATTATTCAATATCTTGACAATGGGAGCAAGTAAATGGATGTAAATCAGCCTTTTGCTCTCCTACGCCATTAGTTCCTGTATTGAGTGGCAAAAATGCTCCAATATTGTAGCTGTGGAATTGTGGAAAACTTAGAACATGAGCTCCGAAAAGCATTGGGGAATATAAGGGATTTGAAAAATGTTTGTGTCATCTGTGACATCCGTAGTTGCTGTGTACAGTCTCTTATTTGGGGGCAGTGCGAATTCGTCCTCTGAAGATCTGTCGAGAGTTCTTTTGAGAGATGTAATGCCACCACTGATATGGCAAACCATCCGTGGATAAGAATGAGAATCATCATCTGAAATTAATGGAGTTCCAGAAGGCCCTCCCTGAAAGCTTAAGTATTGAAGTGCTAGTTCATCTACTTCTACGTTGTCATTGTCAGCCACTGAATACACTTGAATTTGATCACTATGCTTTTCAGTACTTTTCCTGAACTCTTCATTGGTGGAAGGCTGGAAAGTCAGAGGAGGGAGGCAACTGGAATTTCTACCTTCTTGCTTTTCTCCCACTTGCTGTGGGCCGTTAAGCTTGTGGCGAACTCGACATAGTACCCAGTCATCCAGCTGATAATTTTCACGAAAAGAACCTGTTATACTAATAAACATGGCTGTAAAAAAAAAAAAAGAACTCAACAAAAACAGTAAAACAAAAGGATGCTTTTCAAAAATTAATTTGTTAAGTAGTGCCTAATCATTCTGGATAAGGTTGCAAAAAGGTCAAAATCCATGCACAAGGCTTCTATTTATAGCGAGGGCTGAGAAAGGTAAGTAGTATACAGTTTTACCCCAAAGACGATTATTCTTAGACTCGAACTGATGAGCGGATCATGACTTGTCATCATTCCTGGTCCGACGTCTAAGACTTTTTGTTCATAAAATTGAAGGCGTGTATACCAATGAATAGTTAACATAATTCGGGCAAGGTTAATGATTATATGCATAGCCTGATCATTTATCCTAGTATGTTGGTTATGTCATATTCCTCCCCAGCAAAACTTCAATTCACTTTCCATGTTAGATTACAATAGGTAATGGCTTACCCTCATTGATCCCCTGAGCCTTGGAAAAGGTCGAACGTCATTAAGAAGCCTGTATTCATCCATGACCCAATCAGTTTTCACGCCCCTGGGAGGCCGACCGTTGTAAAAGACTAGAGCCTTTTTCACCCCAAGACACTGTAACCCAGCTGCTGCAAGGATTGATTTATCAGTTCCAGTGGCTTTCCAGTAACCAGATCCAGCTGCTCTGTTTGGACGAACCCCATTTGGATATTTTCGATCTCTTGGGGTGAAGAAAAACCACTCATTCTCCCCAAACGAAGCCTTCCCTGCAAATATACAAACAACTTTAATCAGTGAACCCTAAATCAACAATGGAAAAAAGGAGGATGCAGCAAGAACTTTAGATGAAATGACGAACATTGAAGTACCTGGGAGTTCCCATGGATTGAACTTGTAAAGATCAATATCGGCTATAATGGAGAGTAGATCACTTGTGGGAGATGAAACCTTCTTCTTCAGATAATGGATGATGAGCTCTTCATCTGTAGGATGAAACCTGAACCCTGGTGGCAGGTTATGATTAGACATTGTCACACTTGGATTAATTGACAAGTGGAGGGATTTTGTTGCTCTTCTTTGCGACTTGTTTCATAAAGACTTAACGTTTAGGGCTCACAAATTAAACCTAGTGTTCTATTGAATTTTGGAAAGACCATTTCATTCCTATATAGTAGTCATCAACAGTTGGGCTGTGATATTCCTTCATGGTCTTTTGGATTTGATTTGCGTGCTATCTTCTTGTCATTTTGCAATTTGCACATAAAAAATGAGATTAAATCATTTAGAAGGTAAAAAAAATGAGATTATGTATCTTGAAATTTGTCTTCTTATGGTATACGTTAACAGTCTTATGCTGAAATTTAGTATAACCAGCATGTCATGCAGCCTACAATACACTAAGCAATTTAGATACACAATCTTATGCCTATTCAATGCATTAGCTTACAAGAAGCATATTTATACTTGTTATAGGTTTTTTATAATCATGCCTTCCAAATTATAATATATGAGCTTTGCAAACTCCCAGTTCATTCCCAATTGATTTTCGAATTTGATGCTTCAAAAATTCTGGTAAAAACAAAAGAACTCTTATCATTTTGTTACTTGATTATATTCATAGTACAACAATTGAGGTATGCTTTTATTGCAGGATCTTCAGTCACCTACTACTACATTGAATCTTTAAAGTATTGTGCTTCAATACAATTTGAACTTATCAACATAGCAATATACAATACAGAAAAATAGCTTCCATGTCAACCAAATAAAAATTAGGCTCTTCGCACCTCCTTATTTCTAGGGCTGACAAATCATGTTGTGTTGGGTTTGCATAGTGTTTAACTCATGTAGTCTCAAAATTTGCTTGACTCTTACACGACCCATTTATAGTCATGTATAGTCGAGTTCATGTAAAGTATAAATCCTGTATAGTAGGGTGCGTGTTTGGTACTAAGCGAGTAACACTGATTGTAACCCCAACCTATTAAATTGAGCCCACATCCGATAATTCCGTGTCCATTTTATGCTTGATAGGCATGTCATGTTAAGTACTGCCAACCTACCTATTCAAACACAAAAAAAATACTGCGCAGCCAAATTCACTCGGATCAAATTCACCCAGGTAAAATAAACTAATCACCTTGATTCTGTTTTTTGAAATTTAATACATCAAGTGGTGCCAAAAAGCATCTTTCCTGGTAATTCCTATCACATCGTGTTGACTACGATGATACTCAAAGTCACCCCAAAACAAATGAAAATTTATAAGTTGTTTAAATCGTCATGAACAATGCCAAAGATGTCCAAAAATACGCATGAAGTTAAACCCAAAGACCAAATCAACAAAATCTATACGCACAATAGCGACACCATATAAAACATTATCCCCTTCAACATGTTTGAAGAAATGCCAAAACCAAGCAGATTATAAAAACCTGAAAAAGAACAGGTAAAAGACACAAGAAGATGTCAACTTACTTCAAAACCAATCATTTTAAAATGGGTATTCGTTAGATTTCACCAAGGATTTGGGGAAGATTTTGATTCCCAAAAACATAGGGGGCTCCGATGATTTGAAGTGTGGCCAATGAAACTCCTTGCTCTGACATGGGAGAGATCTCTGGTGACACCCTGTAGATTTGCATTTATCTTTAGTTTAGTTGAGACTTGCAGATAAAAAGATTGGTGGAACTTTTTACTAAACACCAAAATGAAGGTGCAGTTTACAATTAGGAAGATATTGTTCTTATGGATATGATCATCAAGTATCAACAAATTGGGGGTAGGATATTTACCAACTCTATACAAAATGGACATAAAATTAAAAGATATTTTTGCCTTTCCAGGATTTTGGTGATTTAGGGTGAGTCGGTCAATAATTCTCTTATATTTGAATCTTATCATGTTTTATTAGAATTTGTTCAATTCAGATTCAACTTATTTATAATTATGTATAAATTGTTTTTGTATTGTATAAAAGTGCATGAGATAATTCATGCAATAATATGAGGTAGCGATCTTCAAGCTCGCAAACCTGAAATAACAGGGTCAGAAAAAAGGGGGTCAGGCGAGTGCCCGGCTAATCCCCTCCGAAGCTTAAGTCAGTATAAGGTCGAAGGATTTTGCTCAATGGACTATTTTACTGGTTCGAGTTTGCATACATTTGTCCATTTTTCTGATGAATATTTATATCTGAATTAGTAATGATTGTCAAAGATCTCCAGTCTTATCTGGACAACTTACTTCTGACACACCATTTCTCGTGCAATGAGTATTTTCTACTCACGTCTCCTCTTATTGAATGCTAGGAAAATGGGGTATATGGCCGAGCATTTATGCCACTTCCCGAGTACCCAAATCTCCCAGATCGGCATCCGACATCAACTGAGCATTGAATACTCATGAGGAACAGTTTCTCGGGAGATTCGATCGTGTCGTCTCGGCGCATCAGTATTTAATGTTTAGCCATCATGACAGTAGCCTTAGACTCCTGGAGAGCAAGCACTGACAGACGCGCAGTTATTGTCTTGTCATTATCACTCATTTCGCCATAAAATGAGAAGTTACATCGCATTAAATATGATATCAGCTGTAGTACTCGACTGCTCCGTGTCACCACACCTCGGCTAACCTCTTCGGCACCTTTGAATATCCCAACGGCTTCATTACTCCACATGTCAACCCGGGGACTATACAGCCACCTAGAGTCCCGCCAAAAAATTATGTTTAACAAATCTATATCATGTTTAATCAGGTTTATGTGGACCCATTTGCTTGACGAAGTCTAGCTAGTCTATTTGTTTATCATTTGAACCCACAAAAATTAGAATCAATCCCGCTCATGTCAAGTTTGTGTCGAATTCACAAAGTCGTGTCTAGATTTGTCAAATCTAGTTAATCAGTGATCATGCCAAGCTCACAAAGTATATAGGTTTAACAGAAATCCGACACTACAAGAACTCGACTATATAAAATTCTAAAAATGATCAAATATGAGCATGACTTCGGCCACAACTGAAATTAGCAAATGAGTTGTCTAGCCAAAGTTTTTCACTCTTGTTTGGTTGAATGTGGGATTTATTACATTTGAAACTTCATGAAGCAAAAGCTAGGCCATATGATGAAATGGATAAGTGGGAACAAAAAATCAATTGCTTTGACACCATTCCTTGTTGGCTAAGTAGGCTGCAGTAGGTGAAAGGATTCAATGAGCTTCCCATGGCTTGGCTAGTAACCACTTGAGATCATCCACCCAACATTTTCTTTTTTATGTGAATGGGAGATTAGATTAGATAGATCACAATACCTGTCAATGAATTAGATTTTAATTTGAATTTAGCTAAAAAAAATTTTTGTTTTGACAAAAACAATAGTCGTTGTATAAAATAAAATATCTAAGACAAGGAACAACACTAGAAACTCAAATACTTGTTCATACCATGTATCCAAATAATCAACGAAACAAGCAAATCTAGCTGAGCGATGGGCTACTCTATTCCTGGTTCTATGAACAATTGACATCTTAGTAGACCTAAACAATTGCATCATTTTTTGAATGTTTACCAAGATGTCTCCTAGTGGGGAGAAATCCTCACAAGAATCTCTAATTGACCCCATTACAAATGTTGAACTCCCTTCCAAACAAATTTCCTTGTGGCCCTCTTGATAAGCCATTTGGACACCCTCCTTCCAAGTGTTTCTTCAAACTATGCTGTTGGGATTTCTCACGATTTGAATCCACTAACAAACACACACAATCGAAAAACAAATCAAGAATATAAAACAATAAGAAATAAGAAAGAACAAGACACAGATTTTACGTGGTTCGGCAATTTGCCTACGTCCACGAAGCTGCAGGGATTTCACTATTGAGAGAGTTGAATACAGAGAGCGGATGTACCATACACAATTTACCCTAATCACCAAAACAACAGGGTTTATATGTCCTACGCACTGGGCTGTATAATGGGCCCAAAAAAAAAATTTCCTCGGGGGCGTTGCCCAAGCCTTCGCTCCATGGACTAACCCTCAGAAAATTTTCCATTAAAAACCACACAACATTATTTCGGGTCGGGTCATCATCCGGATCACATATACAAACTAGACTCCATAAAAAATAAACCAACATATGCATCTCTAATTAACTCTCTATTGATAGAGAATTATCAAATATAAGTTCAATTTAATAGGTTGAGGTTACCATCGGGGTTACTCGCTTAATACATGAATCTACAACTCTTAGGGGTGGTTCATTAGTTGAGTTTGATTTTTAGTCACCGAGAGATCTCAAGTTCAATCCCTAAGAGCTATTTATCCTTATTCTTCAAGAACATGCTTTAACCCAACTCAAGTAACAATGATAACCGTTGAATTTGAAAGAATAGTCAGCGAAAATCTGCACAAATTCCACCTACTCCCAACACACCCAACTATCCTGAATTTATACACCAAATCTCTGCTATGAGTAGGTAATGCCTGGTTGATGGGCCAGATAAAGCCCACCTTAAGGGCCTGTAGTACTGCAATAATCTGTCACCCACACCTGTTTTCTTGAGTAGTCTAGGATCCATACCAGAGGCTGGTCCTTCCCTCATCATTTGCCATAACACTTAGGACTAAACTATATATTTTGGGCTTTTGACTAACTTTACTAGAAAAGGCGAGCAGATTGCTCTAAAGCCTTCCAAGTTTTTAGTTCAACTGGGCTCTACTCTTTCGCACAATTAATCAAAAAACTAAAGGCCCCTATTAAAAATTCTAGATTGAACTATGACAGGAGTATCGCCTTTTGAAGTGCCAATTGCATAGGGCGATCAGGCTAGGTAGAGTCAAAAAGGCTTTGATGACTCAAGGTTTATAATAGGAAAAAGAGAGTTAGGGAAAGGGGGGGCAGCCCTCGCCCCAACATCCAATTTGCTCTAACAAACAAATGTGGTTTTGTAGTCAAAGTAACTTTGTAACTTTCGTATACCTATCAGATGGCTGCCCTTTTGAGGGTTCTTTAGGGACCGATTTACTCTGCGTAGATTGACTAAAAATAGAAATCATATTTTTCACAATATTCCTCGTTACTCATGTCAGCATTTTTACTTCTGATATCTCCCAAATTTTTAGCTCAACTGGGCTTTGATTGAACTAAGGTGCAAATTCAAGTTATATTAAAGCGGAGAGGTTTGGGTGGGATATGATGTTAACTCGAGTTCGATTCAAGTTAAAATTTTCATCCCAAATTCTATCCATTCTTAGTCTTTTCATACATGAGTTGTACAATTCAAGTTCAAATCGAGTTCAATTTTTTTACTTAAAAAACAGGTTTAATACAAGTTTAATTTTGGATTTATATAATTTTGTACAACAATCGGGTTCAATTCGGGTGCAATCCAAATTCACTGTTTCAAATTGGGTTTGGATTTGGTCTCGAAAATGCAGCACTCCATTTCAAATATTATCTGAATTTAAATTGAGTTAAAATCTTTGTTCAAGTTCAACCAAAACATTTAAAATCTCTATCTAAATACTAAATTATTTATTCATTATTGAATTGGCCTTTTAACAACCAGTTTACAACCCTGTGATGTACAGATCAAAGGGAAAGAAAAGGAAGCAGATAGGTTGGTACACCTTATTGCAATAGATTTCTCAAACACCATGTTCGGTTGGTGTATTATAGAAAGCCTGGAGAGGTGATTCAAGAGACATAGTGCCTTCTTTGTTATTAATCTTCAACATTTTATCCCATCCTCTTTGCAAGAAAGCTAAAGGGTATGCATCAAAACAGTGCTTAACTACACGTCACAACCACATTATACACGATTTATATATGACAATAATCTGACATGATTTACGAAAAGATGGGTCGGGTATGATTGCCCGAGGTGCTTGACACTATTCATTCTCAGTCCTATGTTTACAATCGTGTATATATATATATATATACACCAGATATGCATCACGTGCGTTGCACGTGAATAATTTTCGTACATAAAAGTTAATAAAATATATTAGGTATATATGTATTTGAATGAAATATCATCTCAAATTCTCAAATTTATAAATTTTAATTTTTTATAACTCATATTCTATTATAAGATTATGGAAATTTTATATATTCCCAAAATTCTTTGTTTTAACTATAAAAAAATAAAAAAATTTAGTTAAAGTCCTATATTTTTAGAATTTTGTGATTAAGAATGATTTTTTTAGTGATGTTTGAGAAATTAAATTGCTTGAAATTCATTTGATTAAGATTTCAATTATAATTCATTGAATAAAATAAAAGTAATTGTTAATATACTTATCACATTGGAACCTTACTGCAATTAAAAATAATTTAGGTCAATTGGAATAAGATTTAATATACTACTCTATAATTTATATTATCAAATATCTTAAAATTCTAAATAATTTAAGTTTTACTTAAAAATACACTATGATATTTATTTTTATAAAAAAAAATCTTGATACAACTTATAAAGTTTAGGATAAATTACACTGACATCCCTGTAGACTGGTCTAATTACAGGTACACCCCTTAATATTTTGAAATTATACTAACATCTCTTACTGTTTACCTACCCATTTCATAAAATATTCTTATAGTTAGCATCGTTATTGGTAATGTCAAAAAAGTGATTACATCATCAACTTTTTATACTTTAATACTCATATTACCCCTAGCTAAAATTAGGCTAACCTATTTATTTTCGTATTATGTTCGTGTTCGCATTCATGTTTCTTTTTTATATCGTGAAATCTCTCCAAGGTAAGGCTATTTTGGACCCATTCTTGCAAGAGTAAACCTTGGATACCTACAATTACCTGCAAATTATAGGTGTCAGTTAAGTCCGAGAGTCAAACCTCTAACGTTCGAGTCTATCGTTTGTTTGGGTTCAACTCCACACCGCTTCCCGCACAGGTGTGTTCGTATTCGTGTTGAATCATATAAACTTTAAATAAAAAAATTTAACTTAAGATTTAAGTCTAAGGTTCTATTATTACTTAATTGAATCCATTCTCATCATTTTTCTATAAACTAAAAATTAACTTAATAAACATAGTAATAATAATGAGTAAAAATATATTTTTTATACAATAATTATGTTAGTACTTAATAAACAACAACAAATAATTAATATTTTATTTTTATAATATCAGTTAAACATATAGATCATTGCAATTCCGTGTTATTCGTGTTAATATACAAACAATAAAATAGAGAAAATTCGACACGATTAAATAAAATGGGTTGATCGTGTTAATTTCAGGTTTGACAGGTTGAACCCGAAAATGACCCATTTATTAGTATTTAATTATATGAGAGGATGATAAGTAAAAAATAATATATGTTAAGGGTAATTATGAAAAATATATTTGTTAATGGACAAGACCTGACATGAGGATATCAGTGTAATTTCAAAAAATTGAGGGAGTGTCTCTGTAATTAGACCAATCTATATGAGTGTCAATGTAATTTACCCTAAAATTTATTGTGACTGAAAAATTTTATAGATATAATATAAATTGATTTTAAAAAATTATATATATGATTATTTTTTATCTTAAAAATGAAAGGGTTCAACTTTTTGATGAAAAATAATATATTGGGGGAACAGGTTTGGAGTACCAATTTTTTGTAGAACTAGTAGGGAAAACCAGTTTATTGATTTTAGAAATAGGTTCACTTAAACTTATGTTAGTGAACTGTTTTTTCAAGATTTTAATATCTTCCTCAGATGAAGATATGGAAGTTTCAGTTTCAGTTTCAGAATTTTTGTTAATTACAGTTACTTGAGAGGTTTGTGATGTTTCAGCTTGAGCATCTAATTTCTTAATTAGCTGATCAATCTTTGCAATCCTAAGCTGATCTGGAAGTCCTAGTTTGGTCCTATCTTCTGGTAGGGTTACTAGAGGTTTTTCTAATTTCTTTGGGGAAATAGGTATTTTTTCAATTTTGTTTTCAATTTTATCTAATTGTTGGCCTAAAACAATTAAGCTTTGATTAGTAAAATTGTTTTGTTCAATTACTCTCTTCTGAAATTTGTCTAAAGCCGCTTGTTCTGTTGATGCCTTAGTATTTTCAGGAGGAGGAATCTTAAATGGTGAAGCCACGATTTTTTTGTCAGCAAAATCAAATGTAAAAGTTTGGGTTGGAGGATGACTAGAAGAGACAGTTCCTGAATCCGTAGTTTTCCATTTATGTTTTGTAATTACTTTTACATCTTTGTGACAAGAGTCAAGGTAATCAAAGAATTCAATTTCTGATTCAATTTTGTGCATTGTTTTAATCCATTGGACTTGAATTTCTTTTCTTTGTTGTTCATTATATTTTTTAAAGAATTCTTTATTTCTAAGTTTATTCTTAACCTTCCTATTTTTTAATTTAGCTATGTCTGGTAGAAATAAAGTACTAGGTTTTGTATTTATGACATAGAGTTGATGACTTAAATCTGGATTAGGCTTAAGACTTTCTAGATCAGAAGCAGTGGGTGATGGAGTAAAATCATCTTCCCTATCCCTTTCTTCTTCTTCCTTAAACCTAGAATATGTATTAACTAAAGGAGGTTTGTGAGTATAATGAGGTCTGCTAAGGTGTGGAGATGACTCATTATCTACTCCTTTCATTTTATATTGTTTTTCAAGTTGGTTAATCCTGAATTGCAGTTCTTTTGCAATTTCTCTATCTCTCTGGGATATAGTAGAATCAACATCTGATCTTCTTCCTTCATTAATCCTAATAGGTTCATTAAATCTACAGGACCTATGGGATCTAGCTGAATCGAAGGAGATCCTAACCATTCCATCAGAAAGTTGCTGGATAGTTTCTAGATTGGTAGATGTTGTTTCTTTGTCTTTATCATGGTTCTCATTAGTGACGAGCCATGATTCTGGAAGTTCAATGTCCTTCCATTGAAGTCTTTTGGGGACTTGGACATTAGCCTCACTGGTACTAGGTTGGATTAACAGAGTACTTTCTTTAGGGCTTTTCTTTAATGCGTGTACATTCATGTTGGTAGTTATGCATTTGTAATAGACTCTATAGATTAAAGCTAAAGAAGCAGTTTCTTTTACTAAGTCTAAGATTTGTCCAGAGAGTTTGATTCCTAAGGTTAAAGCTTTAGGAGTATGCTGGCAATGAAGACTTAATGTAAAATCAGGGAAACAATTAAAATATACTGGTCCTTCATGAAGTCCAGCTTCCATTATTCCTAAAATGCCATTTTTATAGGTAATAAATCGTGCATCTCTTAGGGATAATAGAACTGCAGAATTCATGCCATCGGTAGTCAGGGGCTTTATAGCTACCTGGACTAATCCTAAATGAATAAAATTAAATCCTTCATTTCTGTGGATTTTCAATTCTTCTTTGCTTAAGAGTTGAACTTGTTCTTCACTATTTTTTAATGCATGAACTTGTTCAATGGTTCGTACTTTTAATTTTTCACTGAAAGTTCTGGGGATCCAACTAGTTTTGTAAATTTCTTTGTGTGGTACAGAAGGGATATTCCATCCTGTCCAGTCTACATTTTTATTTTCACATTCATAGTTTTCTTCATTCACTATATTAGGTATAGTACTAGATGAAGATCTAGATGAACTAGCTGTGGAATTAGATCTGAATAACCTATTCATTTTTAAATTACAGATTGCTTTAAAGTTTCAAAATTATTTTTAAGTGAAAACTACAACTGTAGTAAAACCACTAAGATCATACCCCCTAACATTCATTCCTCACTTTCTCACCTAAATCTCACAACTGCCCTATCCGTAGGGACTTATAAAGAGATATCGAGAGGCTTACAGACTCTTGGATAAACAAAGGTTGGGTGCCTTAGTTAAGTACACACTTAAAAATGATTTCTACAATTTAAAACAATAAGAATTTTCAAATGAATCAGATAATTCAAATATAATTCAGCAGATAGATATCAAGACCGTCAAATGGCTCTGATACCAAAATAAAGCGGAAGCAGAAAGCAGAAATGAATGGGAAATTGAAATGTAAAATAAACAATAATAATTACACACAAGTATATTTACAATACTTACTGGACTAGCACTAAATGGGCTAGCCTACTAAGATTGATACAAGTGTGGGGAATAGTAGCATCTCATACTTGGAGCTTACAATCAGCACAGTATCTGTTTGTAAACGAGGAAAATAAAATGAGTGAATTCTGGAGAGAAGAATTCTTGTCCTTCTTCTTCTGTCTGATCTCCTTATATAGAGAGTGGGAGGAGTGAGGTCTTCATTGCAATGATCAAGGCTTTTGCAAAGTAAGCAGACAAAGGAAAGGGTAAAGGACAAAAGTCTCTGCTTTCGGTGATAAAGTAGAAGTGAATTGCTTTTACTAAGGGAAAAGCAATCCTGATGGTCAAAAGGCTATCACTAGGGGGGACAGCCACAGGATATAGCCATGTGATGGCCTTATCGTTACATGTGATGGGCAGCTTTTCTGTCCTATTGGGGAGACAGTAGTGATTGAAGCCATCACAAGTAAAGAAAAGAATCACGGGCTAGCTAAATCTGCAGCATCTAGGTCATCATACCCTTCATACGGATCTTGGGCAAATGGGCTCATGGGTGGAGCTACTGATCCGGAAGATGATGCTGGGGATGATCCAGAGTTGCTTGCAGCTTGGGCTTGCTGGATTAGTTCTTGGGCCATTGCAAGCAATTGGGCCGCTGTTGGAGCTTGCTTTGTAGAGTCCTTAGAGGAGGATCTCTTGGGTTTTGACTTGGTCGAACTCTCAGCAACAATCTGTTCTTCTTTAACAGGAGGTGATGCTGAGACCTTGAGTGTTGGCATGGGATTTTTTGAAGGAGTAACGGGAGGCAAGGGTTTTGGAGCCACTTGTGGGGCTGGAACCTTGACTGGATAATCCTTCTGAATGGCATCGAGAATAGTCTGGTATTGGTACCTTGGCCACCATTTCACAGAATATTGTCTGCAAATATGATGATCAATAATTCTCCATTGCCACCTGCAAATCCAAGATATTCTGTACCTGCAGAAAAAGGTTAGTAAAATAGGAATGGGGAATGCGGACTGCTGTTTACTAGGAGTAAATGCAGAGGAGAAGATAAGGAATTGATCATGAAGATCACTAGGAAGAATTTCAATGACGGGGCCATGAACCTGCCACCACCTTACAAACCAGGAGGGAATCTGGCTTTTGAAATTCTTATCAAATTGAATGAACCAGGAGTGATCTTGAGAAGCACTCTGGTAGAGGATAAGTTTAGTCCATGACTCAATGTAGTCATAATAACTAAACTTAATATTATGTCCGGGAAGTTCTCGGAGGGTAGAAGGGTGAGAACTCCAATCTTTAATGGACATAATGTTCTTAATAAATAGGGAATGGTAGATATCCACACTAGGGTCCTTTTTATCAGGAATTCCTTTGATAAAAATGGACTGGGTGAAGAAAAGGATATCTTGGTGAAATACAAAAGTTTTTTCAGGATGGGAAGGAACAAAGGTCCATCCTTCTCCAAGATAGGCATTGACCAAATCCAATGTATTGGTTAAATGGGCATGGATTGGTTCAATAGCAAATATGTTTATGACTGGGTTTTTGTTGGTATATCCTGTCGATGGGCCTTTGGGTAGTGGGCCTGATCGATAAAATGGATCAACAAGAAGGCTGGTTGTTGGTGGCACTTGCTGGGCCATTTGGGTAAAGGTCTTTGGGTTTACTAGGGTAGGCTGAATGGGTCGGCTTAGTGGGCCAACTGGTCTACCTAGAGGTGTAAACCTGTTAGCGATGGTCAAGGCACTAGAATGGCCAGGAGCATTAGCTGAAGCATAGGCAGAATAGGTCGGCTTAGGTAGTAATGCCAAAGAAGGTGGGTCTTCTTCCTTCTTTACTGAGGCAATTGCTTGGGCCAAAATTTGGTTAACTGTTGGTTTATCCTTGCCTGTTCCCCCCTGTTTTTTGGAGGAAGACGAGGGTTTAGTAGGTTTTTTGTCCGCCATTGGGTTCCTGCAAAAATTCACGAGTTAGGAAATCAGGGATGCAGTTATTACTGCCCTTAATATATTCTATGTCAAAATCAAAAATACTTAAAATGGATTGCCATCTGGCAAAAATTTGTTTACTAGCAATATTTTGGACATCTTTTTGTAAAACATCTTTTGCAGATTTGCAATCAACTCTGATTAGAAATTTCTGATTTAATATATCATCCTGGAATTTTGAGACACACAGGATAATAGATAAGAGTTCTTTTTTAATGGTAGAATAATTTATTTGAGTTTTGTTCCAAATACCAGAATGGAAACGAACAATTTGTTCAGGAGAATTAGGAGATTCTTTCTGAAGCAAAATACCACCATAACCAATGTTAGAGGCATCAGTTTGGATGATCTTGAAAGAATTGATGGAGGGAATTCCAAGGCAAGGCAAGGTTTTGATGTATTTTTTGACTTGCTGAACAATAGAAGTATGTTCAGTTGTCCAAGGAGTAGGATTGTCTTTGAGTCGAGAATAGAGAGGTTTGACAGTTTGCCTAAGATTCTGATAGAAGTCAGAAACATAGTTAAGGGAACCTAAGAACCTCTGCAATTGGGTTTTGTCAAGGATTTCATCTGGGAACTTTTCAGCAAATAGAATGGCTCTACTAATGGGAACTATGGTAGACTGCTGAATATTGTATCCTAAAAATCTAATATTGGTTTGGAATAACTTAATTTTGCTAGCTGAGATGACTAAACCATTATGTTTGGCAGTTCCTATAAAAGCATGAAGGTGTTTCCAATGTTCATCTATTGTTTTACTAAAGATAAGAATATCATCAATGTAGACAATAGAGCAATGGGATAAATTAGATAATATATCATTCATAATATTTTGAAATTCGCTTGGTGCATTTTTAAGACCAAAAGGAACAACATTCCATTCATAGTGCCCAAATGGTGTGGTAAAGGCAGTTTTATATCTGTCTTTCTCAGCAATTTGTATTTGCCAGAAACCAGATTTCAAGTCGAATTTTGAAAATATCATGGCATTTTTTAATCTTTTGATTAGGTCTTGTTTGTTGGGGATGGGATATCGGATCCATTCCAAAACAGCATTCAAAGGTTTGTAATTGATTACAAGCCTAGGAGTTCCTCTTTCTAACTCTGCATTTTTTACAACATAGAAAGCAGGACAAGACCAAGGAGATTTAGATTTCCTAATGATATTATTTTTAAGAAGTTCAGAAATTTCCTTTTTACAGATTTCCATGACTTCATGGTTCATTTGGATTGGCCTAGATTTAGTAGGGATCTGTTTTTCATTAAATGTTTTAATATAAGGAAGTTCGACTGTATGTTTTTTCCTATGCCAGAAGGCTGTAGAAGCATAGAGCAAACTTCATGTTCAAGTCTTTCTTTGAACTGATTAATTTTCTCATTTAAGATTGGACATTTTAGTTGTTCTAAAAGTCTTTTATGATCAATTTCTTGTTTAAGAAAATTTATCTGGCTAATTTTTTTAAGGTACTTGGAAACAGATTCATCTTTAAGTTGCCTGAGTTCTTTTACTTCAGGTTTGAGTAGGAAATTAAAATTAACCTGTTGATTAAGAGGTCGGGTGATTAATCCTTCATTAGTTATCTGAAACGGGGTCAGAAGATAAATAAAGGGTAATCCTAAAATCACTTCATCAGTCATATCTTTTACTAAGACAAATGAGGTTTTAAAACAAACATTGTCATGGCAGATATGAGCTTTAGGTAATTTATATTCGACATTCATGTTTGTACCATTAGCTGATTTTAATTTTTGAATGGTTTTTTCATAATACTTGGTTGGGATAAGTCCTTCTTGCATGCAGTTTACATCTGCACCTGTATCAATAAGGGCTACTGTATTAATAATAAAATTATTTGCTATAATGATTTTGATTTGGAAATACCATTTTTGTAATTTAATTTCTTTGATAGAGTTAATTTGATTTTCTGTTTGTTGACACCCATCGTGAGATGGCAGCTTCGTTAAACCAGAGTTTTCCACATTGAAGGTGGAGGCTACGGGTATCCGCTGGAAAAGTGTCTTAGTTGAAATGAATGGGAAATTGAAATGTAAAATAAACAATAATAATTACACACAAGTATATTTACAATACTTACTGGACTAGCACTAAATGGGCTAGCCTACTAAGATTGATACAAGTGTGGGGAATAGTAGCATCTCATACTTGGAGCTTACAATCAGCACAGTATCTGTTTGTAAACGAGGAAAATAAAATGAGTGAATTCTGGAGAGAAGAATTCTTGTCCTTCTTCTTCTGTCTGATCTCCTTATATAGAGAGTGGGAGGAGTGAGGTCTTCATTGCAATGATCAAGGCTTTTGCAAAGTAAGCAGACAAAGGAAAGGGTAAAGGACAAAAGTCTCTGCTTTCGGTGATAAAGTAGAAGTGAATTGCTTTTACTAAAGGAAAAGCAATCCTGATGGTCAAAAGGCTATCACTAGGGGGGACAACCACAGGATATAGCCATGTGATGGCCTTATCGTTACATGTGATGGGCAGCTTTTCTGTCCTATTGGGGAGACAGTAGTGATTGAAGCCATCACAAGTAAAGAAAAGAATCACGGGCTAGCTAAATCTGCAGCATCTAGGTCATCATACCCTTCATACGGATCTTGGGCAAATGGGCTCATGGGTGGAGCTACTGATCCGGAAGATGATGCTGGGGATGATCCAGAGTTGCTTGCAGCTTGGGATTTTTTGAAGGAGTAACGGGAGGCAAGGGTTTTGGAGCCACTTGTGGGGCTGGAACCTTGACTGGATAATCCTTCTGAATGGCATCGAGAATAGTCTGGTATTGGTACCTTGGCCACCATTTCACAGAATATTGTCTGCAAATATGATGATCAATAATTCTCCATTGCCACCTGCAAATCCAAGATATTCTGTACCTGCAGAAAAAGGTTAGTAAAATAGGAATGGGGAATGCGGACTGCTGTTTACTAGGAGTAAATGCAGAGGAGAAGATAAGGAATTGATCATGAAGATCACTGGGAAGAATTTCAATGACGGGGCCATGAACCTGCCACCACCTTACAAACCAGGAGGGAATCTGGCTTTTGAAATTCTTATCAAATTGAATGAACCAGGAGTGATCTTGAGAAGCACTCTGGTAGAGGATAAGTTTAGTCCATGACTCAATGTAGTCATAATAACTAAACTTAATATTATGTCCGGGAAGTTCTCGGAGGGTAGAAGTGTGAGAACCCCAATCTTTAATGGACATAATGTTCTTAATAAATAGGGAATGGTAGATATCCACACTAGGGTCCTTTTTATCAGGAATTCCTTTGATAAAAATGGACTGGGTGAAGAAAAGGATATCTTGGTGAAATACAAAAGTTTTTTCAGGATGGGAAGGAACAAAGGTCCATCCTTCTCCAAGATAGGCATTGACCAAATCCAATGTATTGGTTAAATGGGCATGGATTGGTTCAATAGCAAATATGTTTATGACTGGGTTTTTGTTGGTATATCCTGTCGATGGGCCTTTGGGTAGTGGGCCTGATCGATAAAATGGATCAACAAGAAGGCTGGTTGTTGGTGGCACTTGCTGGGCCATTTGGGTAAAGGTCTTTGGGTTTACTAGGGTAGGTTGAATGGGTCGGCTTAGTGGGCCAACTGGTCTACCTAGAGGTGTAAACCTGTTAGCGATGGTCAAGGCACTAGAATGGCCAGGAGCATTAGCTGAAGCATAGGCAGAATAGGTCGGCTTAGGTAGTAATGCCAAAGAAGGTGGGTCTTCTTCCTTCTTTACTGAGGCAATTGCTTGGGCCAAAATTTGGTTAACTGTTGGTTTATCCTTGCCTGTTCCCCCCTGTTTTTTGGAGGAAGACGAGGGTTTAGTAGGTTTTTTGTCCGCCATTGGGTTCCTGCAAAAATTCACGAGTTAGGAAATCAGGGATGCAGTTATTACTGCCCTCAATATATTCTATGTCAAAATCAAAAATACTTAAAATGGATTGCCATCTGGCAAAAATTTGTTTACTAGCAATATTTTGGACATCTTTTTGTAAAACATCTTTTGCAGATTTGCAATCAACTCTGATTAGAAATTTCTGATTTAATATATCATCCTGGAATTTTGAGACACACAGGATAATAGATAAGAGTTCTTTTTTAATGGTAGAATAATTTATTTGAGTTTTGTTCCAAATACCAGAATGGAAACGAACAATTTGTTCAGGAGAATTAGGAGATTCTTTCTGAAGCAAAATACCACCATAACCAATGTTAGAGGCATCAGTTTGGATGATCTTGAAAGAATTGATGGAGGGAATTTCAAGGCAAGGCAAGGTTTTGATGTATTTTTTGACTTGCTGAACAATAGAAGTATGTTCAGTTGTCCAAGGAGTAGGATTGTCTTTGAGTCGAGAATAGAGAGGTTTGACAGTTTGCCTAAGATTCTGATAGAAGTCAGAAACATAGTTAAGGGAACCTAAGAACCTCTGCAATTGGGTTTTGTCAAGGATTACATCTGGGAACTTTTCAGCAAATAGAATGGCTCTACTAATGGGAACTATGGTAGACTGCTGAATATTGTATCCTAAAAATCTAATATTGGTTTGGAATAACTTAATTTTGCTAGCTGAGATGACTAAACCATTATGTTTGGCAGTCCCTATAAAAGCATGAAGGTGTTTCCAATGTTCATCTATTGTTTTACTAAAGATAAGAATATCATCAATGTAGACAATAGAGCAATGGGATAAATTAGATAATATATCATTCATAATATTTTGAAATTCGCTTGGTGCATTTTTAAGACCAAAAGGAACAACATTCCATTCATAGTGCCCAAATGGTGTGGTAAAGGCAGTTTTATATCTGTCTTTCTCAGCAATTTGTATTTGCCAGAAACCAGATTTCAAGTCGAATTTTGAAAATATCATGGCATTTTTTAATCTTTTGATTAGGTCTTGTTTGTTGGGGATGGGATATCGGATCCATTCCAAAACAGCATTCAAAGGTTTATAATTGATTACAAGCCTAGGAGTTCCTCTTTCTAACTCTGCATTTTTTACAACATAGAAAGCAGGACAAGACCAAGGAGATTTAGATTTCCTAATGATATTATTTTTAAGAAGTTCAGAAATTTCCTTTTTACAGATTTCCATGACTTCATGGTTCATTTGGATTGGCCTAGATTTAGTAGGGATCTGTTTTTCATTAAATGTTTTAATATAAGGAAGTTCGACTGTATGTTTTTTCCGTATGCCAGAAGGCTGTAGGAAGCATAGAGCAAACTTCATGTTCAAGTCTTTCTTTGAACTGATTAATTTTCTCATTTAAGATTGGACATTTTAGTTGTTCTAAAAGTCTTTTATGATCAATTTCTTGTTTAAGAAAATTTATCTGGCTAATTTTTTAAGGTACTTGGAAACAGATTCATCTTTAAGTTGCCTGAGTTCTTTTACTTCAGGTTTGAGTAGGAAATTAAAATTAACCTGTTGATTAAGAGGTCGGGTGATTAATCCTTCATTAGTTATCTGAAACGGGGTCAGAAGATAAATAAAGGGTAATCCTAAAATCACTTCATCAGTCATATCTTTTACTAAGACAAATGAGGTTTTAAAACAAACATTGTCATGGCAGATATGAGCTTTAGGTAATTTATATTCGACATTCATGTTTGTACCATTAGCTGATTTTAATTTTTGAATGGTTTTTTCATAATACTTGGTTGGGATAAGTCCTTCTTGCATGCAGTTTACATCTGCACCTGTATCAATAAGGGCTACTGTATTAATAATAAAATCATTTGCTATAATGATTTTGATTTGGAAATACCATTTTTGTAATTTAATTTCTTTGATAGAGTTAATTTGATTTTCTGTTTGTAGACACCCATCGTGAGATGGCAGCTTCGTTAAACCAGAGTTTTCCACATTGAAGGTGGAGGCTACGGGTATCCGCTGGGAAAGTGTCTTAGTTGAATTATCAGTTTTATCACTGTCAGATTGGTAATTATCTTGATGTTCTTGCTCAAGAGTGTCGGATAAAAGACTTAATTTTTCTGCCAAGAGTTTGTCTTGTGTCTTTAAATCTTTTATTTCAACTTTTAATTTATTAATTTCACTATAAAGATCTTGTAAGGTTAATTCTTTTTTCTTTTCCTTACTAAATCTTTCCATAGTTTTGTTAATACTAATTAAAGGTTTGTCTATTACAAGATGTTTGTTTTTTTCTGTTTTGACAAACAGATCCTTAAGATTTTTTATATATTTAGATTTTAATTGAGGTTCTTCAATTTTACTGATTAAGTCAATTAAAATTTGTTCTTCAGTTTGTTCAGTGATTACTCTCACTTTTTTACAACAATTGTCATTACATCCTAATTTAATATCAGGTTCGCTTGTCGTAGATGGTGTAGAAGAATCAAGGGAATTATCAGAATTGTCTGAGTTATCAGAATTGTCTGAGTCTGAGTCTTCCGGATTATGAAGTCTGAAGATTTTTAGGATTTCTTCAGTCTCTTCACTGGTTAGATTAAGTTTTTTAACCTCTTTTTTAATTGGGCAATCGGGACTTTTGTGACCCTTTTTCCCACAGTTATAACATGTGATAGTGTCTTTATTGGTATTTAACCATTTAGACATTTTCCCTGTTTTCTTAGGTTTTGGTTTAATAGGCTTTTTGGATTTTTTATAAAATTTAGGTTTAGTGAGTAAATCTTTATTATTTTGATAATAAGATTTATTTTTTGAATATGACCTATGTTTTTTATGGGATTTGTGCTTAAGTTTTTTAGAGGTTGATGGTGCTACTGGAGGGAGACCATATTGTTCACAAAAATTCCCCATTTCATATTTGGCTTTCTTTTTATCGTTTTGTAATTGTCTACTGATCTTAAGATCAATACACATCCTAAGTCCTTCCTTTTGGATAGTACTAACCAGTTTATTGATTTTAGAAATAGGTTCACTTAAACTTATGTTAGTGAACTGTTTTTTCAAGATTTTAATATCTTCCTCAGATGAAGATATGGAAGTTTCAGTTTCAGTTTCAGAATTTTTGTTAATTACAGTTACTTGAGAGGTTTGTGATGTTTCAGCTTGAGCATCTAATTTCTTAATTAGCTGATCAATCTTTGCAATCCTAAGCTGATCTGGAAGTCCTAGTTTGGTCCTATCTTCTGGTAGGGTTACTAGAGGTTTTTCTAATTTCTTTGGGAAAATAGGTATTTTTTCAATTTTGTTTTCAATTTTATCTAATTGTTGGCCTAAAACAATTAAGCTTTGATTAGTAAAATTGTTTTGTTCAATTACTCTCTTCTGAAATTTGTCTAAAGCCGCTTGTTCTGTTGATGCCTTAGTATTTTCAGGAGGAGGAATCTTAAATGGTGAAGCCACGATTTTTTTGTCAGCAAAATCAAATGTAAAAGTTTGGGTTGGAGGATGACTAGAAGAGACAGTTCCTGAATCCGTAGTTTTCCATTTATGTTTTGTAATTACTTTTACATCTTTGTGACAAGAGTCAAGGTAATCAAAGAATTCAATTTCTGATTCAATTTTGTGCATTGTTTTAATCCATTGGACTTGAATTTCTTTTCTTTGTTGTTCATTATATTTTTTAAAGAATTCTTTATTTCTAAGTTTATTCTTAACCTTCCTATTTTTTAATTTAGCTATGTCTGGTAGAAATAAAGTACTAGGTTTTGTATTTATGACATAGAGTTGATGACTTAAATCTGGATTAGGCTTAAGACTTTCTAGATCAGAAGCAGTGGGTGATGGAGTAAAATCATCTTCCCTATCCCTTTCTTCTTCTTCCTTAAACCTAGAATATGTATTAACTAAAGGAGGTTTGTGAGTATAATGAGGTCTGCTAAGGTGTGGAGATGACTCATTATCTACTCCTTTCATTTTATATTGTTTTTCAAGTTGGTTAATCCTGAATTGCAGTTCTTTTGCAATTTCTCTATCTCTCTGGGATATAGTAGAATCAACATCTGATCTTCTTCCTTCATTAATCCTAATAGGTTCATTAAATCTACAGGACCTATGGGATCTAGCTGAATCGAAGGAGATCCTAACCATTCCATCAGAAAGTTGCTGGATAGTTTCTAGATTGGTAGATGTTGTTTCTTTGTCTTTATCATGGTTCTCATTAGTGACGAGCCATGATTCTGGAAGTTCAATGTCCTTCCATTGAAGTCTTTTGGGGACTTGGACATTAGCCTCACTGGTACTAGGTTGGATTAACAGAGTACTTTCTTTAGGGCTTTTCTTTAATGCGTGTACATTCATGTTGGTAGTTATGCATTTGTAATAGACTCTATAGATTAAAGCTAAAGAAGCAGTTTCTTTTACTAAGTCTAAGATTTGTCCAGAGAGTTTGATTCCTAAGGTTAAAGCTTTAGGAGTATGCTGGCAATGAAGACTTAATGTAAAATCAGGGAAACAATTAAAATATACTGGTCCTTCATGAAGTCCAGCTTCCATTATTCCTAAAATGCCATTTTTATAGGTAATAAATCGTGCATCTCTTAGGGATAATAGAACTGCAGAATTCATGCCATCGGTAGTCAGGGGCTTTATAGCTACCTGGACTAATCCTAAATGAATAAAATTAAATCCTTCATTTCTGTGGATTTTCAATTCTTCTTTGCTTAAGAGTTGAACTTGTTCTTCACTATTTTTTAATGCATGAACTTGTTCAATGGTTCGTACTTTTAATTTTTCACTGAAAGTTCTGGGGATCCAACTAGTTTTGTAAATTTCTTTGTGTGGTACAGAAGGGATATTCCATCCTGTCCAGTCTACATTTTTATTTTCACATTCATAGTTTTCTTCATTCACTATATTAGGTATAGTACTAGATGAAGATCTAGATGAACTAGCTGTGGAATTAGATCTGAATAACCTATTCATTTTTAAATTATATATATATATATATATATATATATATATATATATATATATATATATATATATATATAAGATGATGAGTAATATTAGAAAGATAGAGTTTTTCAAGTTTTTTGGAACAATTTATTGAAAAAATAAATGATACATATTTTTTTAAGAGTAATATAGTTAATCAAAAAATAAATATTTATACATAAAGAATAAATAATTAAAAGAGATGTTATAGTTATTTTATAGATTTAAATATATAAGAATATGATAATAACTTAGATATTTAATTGTGAAATGATAGAGTGGTCTTTACAATCTTTTATAAGAGTAAAATAGATATTCAAAAGTTTTTCATCTAATATACTTTTATTAGGAGTATAGATATCGCACTCTATACTATACTATTTTTTATAAGAGTAAAATATTATGCGTACTTTAACTAATCTTCTGGTCGATCCAATTTGGTAAGAGGACTTCATTAAAATTGGATGAACACAATTTCTATGCATTGTATGACTTTTCAGATCTTGAGTTGTCTGTTTTTAGGTTTCATTTGTTTATACACCGTTTTATATTAAGACTTACGTTCCTTTGTCATTAGATTAACAGTACACCGCATTATTAGTTAAGACTCTGCTATTAAATCAATAACTATAATACAGACAAATTAATTTTTTTTTTTTGATCAAAAACAAATTAAATTCAAATAACAATTTATCGAATATTAATATAGTAGATAGATTATTTTCAGACATTTATTCTAACTTCAATAATGTGACATACATTGACTAAGTATAATCAAGATCCAATAAATAAAAAAAATAGTACCATGAACGAGGCTCTCGCCTTTGACTAGATATGTAAGAATTAGGGAAAATATTTGAGTAGTAATAATTTTTACACATTTAGCCGTAACAATTTATGTGGCTAAAAGACTAATTTCTTATGGCCGACATCGACAGTGACACGTTAAATCAGAAAATTTAGTTTCAATAATATTTTCCTAAATCAAAAGTAAAAATACTTGATCTACAAGCTCTCAACCTTTTCCTTTTCTTTAAAAAAAGTTTTACCACCTCATAAACACAATCTAAGAATAAAACTGATAAAAAAACTGTTTTTCGGTACTCAAAACACAATTTAGGAATATTGTTACTGTAGGATTTAGAGTGTCGTGGAAATACTATTTTTGCAACTCGAACCTTGACACTCAAGAATAACTTTGCGGTTGCGTCAAGTCCAACCCTCAAACATTGTCAAAGAATGAAAACTGAAAATTCACTGCATTCAATCAGCCAAAGTCTTCAGAATTATTAAAAGACTAAGTCAAAGCCATAAGGCCCCAGCTTCTTTTAAAATGGGCACCAACTCACCAGAGATATGAGTGGCCATGACTCTTTCTATCCCTCCAAACAGCTTCCCACCAACGAAAACCGCCGGAAACTTTAGCCGGCCGTCGTTCCCTTTACCGTCATCGCCTATAATTCTCAACAATTCGCCGATAACAGCAGCTTCATCTTTCTCATCAACATCAAAAATGGTGGGGTTGACACCAAGCCCTAGTAGTAAACTTTTCACAACATGGCACATGCAACATCCACGTCGGCCAAACACTATCACAGCATTCTCTGACACCTGCTTTTCTACACTTGTGACACTGTTACTATTACTTTTCCCTGTGATGGTGGGAAGGTCGCCGGAGCTTCCTGTGGCTGTGGCGGTGGAGGGAAGCCAAACCCCGCAGGGGAGTTCTCGTTGCATGGTGTGGAATAGAGAGAGAGAGATTGGAAAGGGGTGGTGGTGATTTTATGAACTTCATGGGTGGGGAGTAGGCTGTCTTTAACGTCAATGGGTGTGACGCAATGTTGGACGTCACTTTTACTGTTGAACGTGTCACTACGTCATTAATTTGAATTTTTTTTAATATTTATATATATTAAGAAGGTAGAGAAAAATTTAAACCATTGACCTCATGAATTCACAAGATAATAAGTATCATTAGAGTAAAAATTTATTGGTACATTAATTTGAATAAGATTATGATATATTTTCAATATTATACCAAAAAATAATCGAACCATAATAAAGTAAAAAAATATAAAAGTGAGGTATTTATTTTTTGGTGTTGTGCCATTTTTTAATTTTTTTTAATGTAACGGTCAAGGATGTTAAATTAACTTACGCGCACGTCAACTAATTCATTCTCAGTCCGATTAAAGACAAATCATTCATGTCGAGAGTAGGATATTTATGAGAAATAAATTCATTATAACCTGACTACAAAAAATTATCAAATTTTAAACTCAAAACGACTAAATTTACAGATCATTCCTATTATCACTTGAGTTGTCTTCTAGTTTTTTTTTTTTTTTTTAAGATGACCTTTTATTTGAATATAGGGGAAAAAAAGTCAAACAAATAGAAAACAAAAACTTTCTTTTAATTTGCAATTTTTCTTTTGGCTTGACAATAATAGAGACCGTTGAAAATAACAGTCAATGATTGAGATTATCTGATCTAATTTTTAAATTCATGTAGCATTACTCTTATATTAATTACTTTTGTAAGTTTTACTCTTGTCTATTAAATATTTCAAATGATTTGTTGGTGAATGATTACATAAAAAATAAATGTGATTTTAGATAAAATCGTCTCATAAAATTTTACTAAACCCATAAAAGATTCATTTATAATCATGTATAAGTGGGTTTATATATTACATAAATATTGTAAAATCGATTTTATAATGATTTATTTACTAAATGAATGTGATAGATTAATCTTGGTATAATCAAATTAGTTCACAACAAACAACTGCAGGGATGTTGACCACCGCTCTTATCTGTCGGTCTATGACCTTTAGTTTTTCTTGTGCATATTTTAATTATTTTCTTATTATTTTATTAATGATAGTGAAATTCCGTCGTAAGACTTACAATAATAAATTTTTTGGTATTTCGATAAAGAATAACACCTTCTTCTGACCTTATTCGATTGGTGTTAATATGAAAAAAAAAATGCTTAATTTCTAAGTTAAGATTAGGCGATCTCTTGCTCCTGTTCTTCTAACTCGTTGTTCTTGTTAGATGAGTTCTATCTCAGAAGACAGTCAATCCAAATCCAAAAATAACTGTCTGCTTCACTTAAATTCCCGCCCTCAGTCTAAATGGACACGCTAATTGGCACTATATTTCAAGGGCTGGGAGGTTTATACACTAGTGGTTCTCTCCATTAAACCCTAATTTAACCTTGCACACTATAACAATTAAGTTTTTGTAGTGAAAAAATAAATTCGTATTTCGTCACTAAAAAATTTCAGCGATGATTCTTCTGATGTCACTAGGTGATCATTTGTCGCTAATTTAAATGGATTGCTACCTCACATGTTAATGATCCACGTTAAATGGAGCATATGAATGGATGCGTTGAAGTTGGAACATTTTGAAGCGGACAGAACCTTCTAAATTAGAACCAACAAAAATCCATCGAATAATGGTCCCAAAAAAAATATTAAAACCCATTATTAATTGAATAATAATAAATAAGTAAATTAATAAATTCTGTACGAATAATATTTCTTATAGAACATTTTTGTTCAAAGATGGCCGAGAAAAAATCTCGAAGATAATTTAAGTGATAACAGAGACGAGCTGTCAACTCAGATTTTTTGAATTCAAATCTTGACAATTCTTTGATTATTCTCTGTGAATAATCTAATTCTGACGTAGATAATTTATCTTTAATTAAATCGATGATGAGATTAATAAAAATGTGTGTAAATTGACCGAGACACACCAAAAAAAAAATATGAATGAGAAGTGAGAAAGGTGGCGCAATTTTCGTGGCTGATTTGCAAAAGTTCATGGGTTATGGGCCCACAAACCTTAAGGAATCCACTCCACCGACCCTATGATGGTGGAAACAGTGTGACCATTATTTTAGTCAAAAGTTTACACAATTATTCCCTCTTTTTCCACCCAAGGTGTGGGACCCATCAAGTCCAAATAAAGATATTTAAAATTATATAGTATTCGATAAGCTATTCAAAAGATTAAGAGTAGGCCTTTCGTGAAATTGCGGAAAATAAATAAAATGATTAATCTCAATTTGTACTCTGAAATATCGTTCAAATATTAATTTATACTCTTAAAATTTTAAAATATCAATTTATATTCTGAAAGATACAAACTCGTATTAATGTGCACATAAAATTAATTCGATCCATTTTTTTGTTAAAAAAACTTGGGTTTATTATAAATTATACCCTCCGAGTTTAAATATTTTATATTTATGATTTAAAAAAAATTTCATCTATTAATGGATGAAATTTTTTTTGGATAATAAATATGAAATATTTAAATTTTGAGGGGTATAATTTATAATTTATCTAAACTTTTTTAACTGCAAAATAGATGGATGATAGTTTCAGGTGCCCATTGATACGTATTTATATCTTTCAGGGTATAAATTAATATTTTTAAACTTTGAGAGTGCAAATTGAGATTCAAATGATCTTTCAGGATGTAAGTTCAAATTAGTCTTAAATAAAATGAAGATCAAGTACTTTTGTTCATATCTATGTGCACCAAATTTGTGTACCTAAATTTACATCAAATCAAATGCAATAAGACACACTGATCCAACGCCTATAAGTGATTTGATGTAAATTTTAGTGTATATTTTTTGTGCACATAGTATTATTCATAGGTATTATGTGATAAATTTATAATAAAAAAATACTTAACAATTTAGACGTTGTCTGTTTGAGGTAACACATAAAAATATATTCAATAATTCACTGACTAAAATAATATAATTAAAATATTATGGTCAAAATGAACACTTTTTATACTTTGGGGACTTTCAAATGCCTAAGACCAGGTCTTTCATGAAATACTGAAAAAAGATTAGTTTATGACTGCAAATATGAAATAAATAAAATGTGTAATGGAATAAGTTAAAATTAAGGGGTTGACAAAGACACAGTTCCTACTAACCCAATAGGGGAGACTAAGCAAGGTCTTATCTCTAAATATGGTTTTGAAATATATATATAAAATATTATAACTAAGAAGTATATATAGATTATAAGTAAGAAGTTGAATTTCTACTTATAAAATACAATAATGACTACGTGTATTAAAAGTTTGCTTTGAAATTATTAATTTAAAAGACTCGTGGATTGAAAAATTTTCCCATCAAGAAAAGAAGTGAAAATATGAAAATACAAAAATTAATGGTTATTTTGTATTCTTATCCAATTTAATCGGAAGATCAAAAACTCTTTCACATTCCTATTAAATTTTTTCGACTAGCCATTCAATGAAATCGGGTAAGATAAGAAATTGTGGCTAATCCAAAATTTGAATACCACTGATAAGGACTTTACCTAAATGGGTAAGAATTGAAGTTCTTACCATCTCGCTCCCTACACTTGGTCACTATACTAACTTGGTTTTATGGACCGTACTTTCTCATATATTATCTGTTAAAAAAAAATAATGTTATTTGAATTTAATTTATTGATTTAATCATTTATAATTATTAGATTGGTAGCGGTCCTAGTATATGTTGGAATCCACAATCAATTTGATGGTTGTAACATATTTAAGTTAACAAATTGAGTAATATTATTTAGACATAAAAATCTGACCTAATTTATTGACATAATGATGTGACTTTAATAGAACCATTAGATCAACACCACGTTTCAATGTTTGATGGGCTTCATAGTTAATCTAAAGGTCACAGTGAATTAGGTCAGTAAATTAGGTCCCAATAGCATTGCTCTAACAAATTATGTCTATAATTTAAATTCAAATAATATTATTGGGAAAAAAATATCTTATATATTCATGAATGAACTTCACATTAGCACTTCGGCTTTGAAAAAAACAGAGGCACTCGGCTTGCCAATCAATATGGGTATTAGGGTGGGCCGGTTAGTTTTACAGCCCAAGTAGAGGTGCAAAATGAACCGGGCTGGCACGGGTTGAATATGGCATGGCAAGACACAAGCCAGTTGCCACATGTGAGGCCCATAAATCCAGCCCATTAGTGCTGGCACAGCACGGGCATGGCTAAGGCACGCCCAATAAAAAAATTTATTGTGAGGATTTGGCCCAAAATCACAAATATGTGTCTCCCAAAAACTATATCACAATTACTTTGAGGAGTAAATTTATTTTTATATCTATGCCTGTGACCTATAAATCTTGGATGGTCTTATGTGTTAATAACCCAAAAAATTGTAATGAATATTTATTTACTTTGTATTAAAGAACATATTCACCTTCTTTAGCTGAGAATATAGATGTATTTCAAATTTCATTAAAATAAAATAATAACATAAAGCAAATTTTCAAATAGCATGGCCTTGCAACCCACCACAAATATAGGCACAATTCAAACACGAGCACAACATAGCACGATCATGAACTAGACTCCCAATTGCACGACTCCAACACGGTCCGAAGTGGGGCGTGCTAGAGCACGACTAAGCACGAGAATATGATTCAAAAATCTTAAAACTTATTGGGTACATAGATTATTGATATTTAATAGTGTAAATTTAGAATTTTAAAAAATAAATCACTACACATATATGTTAGAGAGTATTACTCTTCAACATCACATAACTACCTGTAAGAGACTCCACCACACTTAGGTTGGAATCGAAACCAAGACTCACCGCATGTTTCGAGTGCTAAAGAGAAGGTAGAAGGTAGGTGCTATAACTATAACACTTTAAACCCAAACATATAGCAAAAAATTTCGAGTTGCTACCCATTAAACCAACGTTGGTTAAAATGTTTTCGAGTACAAATTGGTATTCTCCGAATTTTTGGCTATCAAAAATTCATAAACTTCAATCACCTCAATGCTTCACCTCGCAAGTCACCCCACAGCCATGGCTTCCATAGTTATTTGTTCCTCTAACCCTTCCCAGAGGCTTCTTCTTATGCGAATTGTGTCGATGCAATGGAGTCGTATTGGTGTCAAGGAAATGGAGAAGCAACACCATGCTAACAGAGGTAGCGAACATGGGTATCGGACCAAATAACCATAGCAGCAAGGTGGTAGCCAAGTAGAGTGCTCTAAGCCCAAGAGACCAGAAATCACCTGCTCTTATGATCGTCGATTCAATGGATTTAATTGGTACATCGCTATCTGGTGTGCTAATTAGATAGTTTGTGTGGATAAAGTACCTTGATGATTGAACAAAGCAAGAAAAAGCCAAGAGGAAGCATATGAGGAGGCTAATGTACTTGATGGCCATGGTGGATGGCCTTGTGTCGCCATAGATTAACTCGCTCTGGAAGATAGTGGAGTTGTTTGCTATCCAGGCTCCGATGAGAGAGCAGAGAATTAGGGAGATTGATGCTAAGACAGTTGCCGCGGAGGTGTTTGATGAAATGACGATGATAACTGGGTTGAGATCCTTCTTGTCAATCTGCAAAATCCACTAAATGTAAGGCAAATTAAGTAGGATTTGGCCTAGGTATGCGAAGAAAAAGAGGGGAGAAAACGGAGAGACTTGATCACCTGCATAATTCTCTCAACCCAGGCTTTCTTGTCATTGTTCTCAAAGCCAATGACTGTGGTGTGAGGCAGATTGAGGCATCTGTAGAGCAGGAAGAGATGGTAAGCAAACATGATGAGGAGCCCACTAGGGACCAACACCAAGTCGAGGTGTTCCTTTTGAAAACTCATCATATTTCTCTTGTATCACAGTGCGGGGATTGGAATATGAATCTATGCTAGAGTGTGTGAACTGATTATCAAATCTCACTTGCAAATTCATCAAAAAAAAAATCTTACTTTTGAAGCAATTGGATTGGATAGTAATTGTGATGTGTTTAAAGCAGACTCTGACTTTTCGTAGATGGGTTGGAAAGACAACTTGTCATGTTGAATTTCCTTTTATTGTGGATCTGGTGGCCTTCTATACGATGAATTAGCAGGTAAGAGTCAACATTAAACATTATAACGAATTCTTCGCTTAATATAATGTACTCCTGGATCGTGGTTGGTTCTAGAAAAATGGTCACACCCAAAATCTAATGGACATACATTTAGTAGCATGAGATCTTAAATATTAGCAACAAACCTCCTACCAGAATTGTTTGACTGACTGAGATTATTCATTTTACCATCTTAGCTTTGTTTTCATCTAAATCATGGTCAAAGTCAGGCAAATTTGTTTAAACACAAAAGAAATTGAGAGAGAGGCTCTCCGACTGGCCAACCCAACCACCCCACCCCTCTAATCCGGTTCTGCCAACCTACAAGTCTTCCTTGGCGGCTGGCTACCAGACCCTCCACCCCGGAACCCATTCCAGTCCTCCCTACCTCTCCTCCTCCCCCAAAACCAAATTCACAAATCCCATCCCAAACCAAACTCTCTCCCCTGAACCACCACTCCCCCAAATACCCGAAACTACCAACCCCAACTCTTTGAACCTTTCTCTTCTGTGCAGAGTCTCAAATATCAAAACCAAATCCTCTCTCTCATCTTTTAATCAATGTAGAGAGTTCTCTCTCTCTCTCTCTCTCTCTCTCTCACACACACACACACACATTTGTTTTGGTGGCGTTGTATTTTCTCTCTTTCCATCATCTGTGAATGTGCCCCAATGTGTGCAGATAGGTATGTATAGTTGTTTTTGGTGGCATATTTTTATGGCATGGATGATTGGGGGCCAATTTCTCTTACTTGCTCAGTGTGCCCCATTTTCGTTGAGTACCCTGCCTGGTTCACTGGGTTGTTAACCAAAACTTGTTCACTGCTCCTGCAAGCGTGGTGGTGGTTACAATGGTAATTTGAGTTTAGGTTTGTGGGTGGGGTGTGGGTTTGATTGGTTTTATAGGAGTACTAACTTGAAGACAAGTGAAGTGAATGAATCATGAATGCACGATTCTTATGGTACTACTTATGTAGACTGAAATCCCATAGCTCCTGGATGCTACATCTTGATATCAGGATTGTTAAACTAGGTCATTAGAATAATAAAAAAAAGTTGCAAAGTGTGAGAAAATTACCATTCTTGACTAGAAAGACTTCAATTTGTTGATTATACAGCCAACAACGTCCCACTTATCCCACCGTACATAAATGGGTCTAATCTGAATTTATGCTCGACAATATATCATTGAAGCAGATTGTTGCAAGGCATCTAGTTTAAAACCCTCATCCTGGTTTTAGGCAATCCAATTGCAACCTTTGTAACTGATGATTGTTTAGGGAATGCCATTAATTTTCAATTTCTACACACAGGCTTTGATGCACACAACTTCAATTCGAAAGAACCACACCCAGAAGCTCACTTGAAAAACAAAACATCATATCCAACATACAATTCAACAACTGAATACTCAGCAGCCATTGATTTGAATATCAGACAATCTGGACCATTTGAAATGATGTTGTTAAAAAGGGGAGACAAGGAGTATAGAACAGAGTCTGGTACGACGACCTGCTTCAGGTCATGTTGTCAACATTATTTACAAATTACAAGATAGTTCTTTTATTTACATCAACAAATATGTTTTTCACATCAAACAAACAAAAAAATGGACTGAATAATAATTTACAATTCCCTATAACTAAAACACTGTACATTTTGCACTATAGAGACAACAATTCTAAACATGACTCGCTAATACTACATGTAAATTACCATGTATAAGTTCAGCCTTCATGGGTCTGATCATCATCGGATTGAATCGCCATACCCTCTTAGCAAATGAGTCGTGTATGGGTTGAACCAAATTCAACATAACATGACTCTAACCCTTCACATAATCCACAATGCAACACGAAGTCACCATAAATGAGTTTAGCGTCCTCAGGTTCTGGTTGTAATCAAGTTGACCTATCAAACTCGCTTAATAAATGAGTCTTTTATCAGTTAAGTTAATTTTAGAGTCACTTGAAATGGCTCACTTGAAGGATACGCTTAATAAATGAATCTTTTAACACGAAATTGACACGAAGTCACCATAAATGAGGTTAGCGTCATCGGGTTCTGGTTGTAATCAATTTGATCCATCAAACCCACTTAATAAATGAATCTTCTTTCAGTTAAGTTAATTTTAGAGTCATCCCTTTCAGTAGATGACTTGAAGGATACGTTGTGGCCCTTTGAGTTAGCTCTTTTCAGATTTGGACCTGTCGTTGTATGTTGCTCCTTAGCTGTTGATGGAGGGGAACCAAGCTTGGGAGAAGATATATTACAACCCTGGAATTCTGTAGATGGACTTTTCAAAATTCCTTTAATTAGTTTTTCCGTTGGAGAAACTGCTTCTCTATTGGAATTGTCACCGGGAGTATCCCCTTTCTTTCCTTTAGATATTTTGAACCATCCTTCATTCAACCATGGCAGAGAATTCAAATTCTTCAAAAATGAGCTTTTTTTAGGAGATTCCTCTGTCGTTTTCCTGGTACCGTGACCCAACAATGTCATGGCGATCACAGTAGAGATAAAAAGTTGGCAAATTTCACCCTTGATCTGTTCATGTCTCTCGAAAGACGACCCCTTGGTTAGTCCCACCATTCTTTTAATCCTGAGAACTGCCTGCGCCAGCTCTGCTAGCTCGCATCTTTCAAGTTTTGGATCGCTAAGATGCTTAGCTGCCAAGTAACCTATGTCTGTTTTACATTTTTTCAATCCCAATTCTTCAAATGGGAACAAATCTTTCTTCTCTGGAATTCCAAAACCCACAAATTGAATCCTTTGATCAGTGAGAAATTTGAGGATCGGATCAGGCAATGTATCCCCAGAACAAAACCTGAGGATCACACAACCAGTTCCGAAGCACAAGAACACCAGAATGATGTTTGGATCACGAGGGTGGCGCATAACATCGAGGCCAACAACCGGTGGTTGATGCCAAACCTTGCCCTTTGGGAAAAGAAAATCCATGGCGCATAGAGATTCAAATTCTTTTGTTTTGAAGGTAATGCCTTCGAGTTTAACCTCAAACCGATTGGTTCTCAAGTACACTGTCCCTGCCATTATGCATGCAACCTGGTACAAAGAAATCTTGGGTCCTGTGCTTGAAAGTGGAGAGAGAATTACAAGAACAATATGAGCAACCTTACGCAAAAGAAGAGCCCGAATTAGATTCTGCCTGGCAAGAATCTAGATAGAGAAAATAGAATTGTGTTCACAGACGCTCAGATTTGCACTTTCAGGCAGAAGAAGATGACAATTGAGATTATGAGAATACAAAAAACCACACAACAGAATTGGAGCTTATTTATAAGGTTGTTGCAAATAGATTCTTTTTGTATTCCTTGGTCTTCGGTTCCATATATATTCATGTTACTAATATTGGGTGATCTTCTTTTGCTATATTTAGTGGAATTTTGGATAAATTTGGTCCATAAATATCTTAAAAAGAACGGCAGTCATTTGCGACGACAAAATTAGTGGTTCTTCACAATTAAGGGTTTTTCTTAATATAGGTTTCGGATCAATCTGTGCAACAAATTTCGGAAGGTCTTCATGCTTTCTTTGGTATGTTTGACAAAATTTGAAACCATAATGACTTTCATCCACAACTAAAACAACACTCCTTAATAATTGTTGCTTTTTCTATAAAGGGTTTTGGATAAATCTATACTCTGGAAACGATGATAGAGAAGAAGAGGAAGTTATAGAATCATTGTTTATATCTCACAGCTTTGTGCCTCTTTCATTGCTAGCAACACCAGTTATCTTCTTTGGTCTTGGATAATAACACTTTGTAGAGTGTAATTAAACCATCTATTCGTTCTTTCGGGGCCAACAAAAATACCCTATCGTAAGAGAAATTTCAAGGGGAGTGGCAACCCCATAACTATCTATAATTGTTAAAATGTCACTTTAAATTCAAAATTATTCAATCCAACAAAGATAGTATCAAGGGTTGAAAAATGACAACACTGTTCTTGCGGTGACAAATTTCCAAACTTTGGAGAGAGAAAGGAAGAGATTGCATAAAAAATTTATGAATTTGTTTAGCAAAATTACAGCAGAAAGGGAGAGAGGTTGAAACCAAAGTTAAGCTTAATTATATTTTTTTAATAAAAAATATTAAAAAAATGGGGAACAGAGAACAAGTTGAAGAGATTTTTTAGTATTGAATTAAGTAAAATGGCTAAGAAATAGGAAATAAAGAGTGGGTTAGTGTGCTCTAAGTAATTTTCTAGAGTGCTATATTAATAAAAAAATAAAATTGTAGTTAAACAAGAAAATCAAAATTCTATTTCGACCTGTAAGTGTACATAATCTTCATCACTTGGTGTATTCAAAGTTAGAAGTCAAGAGAGAAAAGCTAATTTTCTAGTTGCACCAAAAGTGTTCTTAGATCCACAACCATTATTTCAAGTATGTGTTCATTATGATTATTTAATTCCACATAATTGATTATATGAAAATCATAATTATTTTATATTTTGGAATTAGGATTTGATTATTTTTTGATCTCATGTCTGTATTAATTCCAAACTCTAATCAATGTTCATAGCTGCTTGCACCATCAATGTCTTAGGATCTCTTGCATCCAATGTCTTAGGTATGTACTAGTAAACAGAGATTTTAGAATGACCTTCAAATCCAATTGCAAAACCACCAAAACAGAGATCAATTAGAAACCAACAAGCCTGAAATGTCATTAGAAAGAGATCCAGTACAAATCAACATCAAGTGACCCAGAGAATTTGAAAACATCTATACCAGTAACCAACTGCATACATCCTAGATAGATCACTCAATTATCTTCAAGCTCTCTCACCCCTAATCCTCCTAGCAAGCTGCATATCCTTGGGCATAATCGTAACCCTCTTAGCATGAATCGCACAGAGATTGGTATCCTCGAAACAACCCACCAAGTATGCCTCCGCAGCCTCTTGGAGAGCAGCCACTGCAGAGCTCTGAAACCTCAGGTCGGTCTTGAAATCCTGAGCAATCTCACGAACAAGCCTCTGAAAAGGCAACTTTCGGATTAGAAGCTCAGTACTCCTTCTGGTATTTTCTGATTTCTCGGAGCAGCCACATGTGCCGGGACGGAAACGGTGGGGCTTCTTCACTCCTCCCGTCGCCCGGGCAGCGACTTCCTTGCCGTCCTTTGTGGCAAGCTGCTTTCGTGGGGCTTTGCCGCGCCGTGGGACTTGCGGGCAGTTTGCTTGGTACGAGCCATTGGAGAGAGAGGTGTGGTGGGTTTGCTGGTTTTTGGGTGATGGTGATAGTAGTTGTGTGGGGTTGAGGTGTTTGCGAGGGTGATTTATAGAGAGTTTTGAAATCTGTGGCGGGAGATTGGGAAATTTTGGGCCGTTGATTGGGTTATAATTGGGTGAATTTCTATCGACGGTTGTCGTTATATTTAGGGAGGAAGACGTGGATGGGTGAGGTGGTGTTGAGTTAGGTTTGTCGCCTTGCTATCCGACTGTTTTTATTGAGATTGAGGTTGAAGATGCGGATCGAGAACGTGGTCAGTTTGTCTTTATGAAGATGTGATCGTGAGCGTCCATTTGTTGATTGCGGATTGGTTGAGAGGAGATAACGCGGATTGCTGACCTGGGCGTCATTTGTGTTACTCTCGCAGCACGCACGATTGAGGGCATCTATTTGTATTTTTTTTTTAATCTAATATTAAATTTGGCTTTCCTCCGATATATAACAAAATTAAAAGATCAAAATTTTATTTCGGTGACTTGTTTCAGTTACT
>CAUOFW020002542.1:0-47275 GCA_963454935.2 Ilex paraguariensis
CAAGAAGAGTTCGAACAAGCTCTTATGGACTCCACCACTCTTTAAATGGGAACATGTCATTTATACGAAGTGAGGAGCAATGTTTATGAGGGTTCCTCGAGCTGGAGAAATTATAGAAAAATTGTCATGGGTTTGGATAAGAACACAAAGACTCCTTGTGGGTTCTGCTTTGTTATGTAAGACCCCAATTCCATTTTCTTTTGATTTTTTTCCGTAGTTTTTACTTTGTTGTTTTTGGAAATTGTTGTATGTTCGTAACGAGCATTGCTCCAATGGTAATTAAACAAGTAATGTTGAAAGTTCTGTCTGCCACACCACCTCTTCTACTTTCCTCGTCTAAAGGGAGTAAACTGGGTGACCACTCCTGTTTAATGCCTCATTTGGATGGTAAGGTGGATTTGGGCATTGGAGTGGAGGCTAATATTTTGCTGGATGGGTCTGACTCGGTGACAAGATTAGTAGATTAGTAATTGTTTGGTTTCGGATTTTGCACACATTAACTGTTTTTTTTTTTGATACGAAACGATAGTATTTGATCAAATAATCATATTTTGCACCTGTCAATTTGAGTGTATAACATTGGATTCCGAGCCACTCCAGTACCAAATCCCTTAGTTATCTCAATTCTTGATTGGTCACCATGAATTTAAGTGGCCTTCTTTTGTTCAAGTCGTTTCTGTATCAATATATGGTAAGTGGTATGGAATTGAGATAATTTAGTGTTGAAAAGAATCCTAATGCTATAGCAACTGTCTACATTGAACTTTTATTTCTAAATTTTGGAATATATTGTGTCAACAATTTTAAGGTCACTCCCTAATGCATAATGAAGTGGTGAATGAAATACACAGGCTAATAGCTGCAAGGTTGGGGGTTCAAAACCGAGGGCCACCATTTTGTGTCTATCAGCCTTAGTATTGTGCCCAGCACACCTCTGCGACCATTCTCAATTAGTGGGAATAATCTTGAAATTGACCTTTATTTTTTCAGCAATAGTGTTAGTGGAATGGTGTTTGTTTCTTTACTTGCTTTTTATTCGAAAGTTTCTGTCTCTCTCACTGTGTGTTTGTGAGTGGCTGATTTGGATCTGATTTTGGGTTATTAAACTGGTTGATGCTGAGTGAGTCCAATCCATCACCGAAGCAAGGAGTATTTATTGGGTTTTAGTACATGCCAACTTTTGTGTCAGCGCACCATCTGCCAAGAAATATAGGAATATTAGCCTTAGTTTGATCAATATTCCGTAGGATTGGTTATGTAGATTTAAACTTGGGTTGAACATTGTTTCACCATATGCTAGCCTTTTTATTACGTTATCCATGAAGAAATAGAGAGAAATTGGCGTTATTCATTAAGTTGGTTTTTGAAATAGGAATTGTCACAATTGTATTTTTCAAATCATTTTACACTTAGTTTGGATTTTAACTGGTGCCACTAATCGAGAAAAAAGAAGAATCAAAGTAGCATTGGAATAAGGAAGGAAGAAAACTTTAAAACTGCTAATAATAAATTAAATATCCACTAACTTGAAAGACATAATCACGTGAGAGAAACTTTTTTGCACAATTTGGATTTTGGCTTATTTTAATTATAATTTTTAATGGTAGTGAATTTCCAGTTGTTTGCCTTGTTTGGAGGTTCAATCTCAACTTATTCTCAAAGAGTGGATCCTGAGAGGAGATATTCGATTCTTCATCATGATCATTGTTTTTTAAGTGGGTTAACAACGATAAACACTAGGGTAAGATGGCAATTTGAACTTCGTGTTTGTGGTTGGAGATGTTGTGAGATTATTATTTCGTATCAGACTTTGTAAAGATCAATAATCCCTTAATTAGTTTTGATTTCTTAAAAGTATATTGTACTTTAAACCCAATGAAGCACGAAATGAAAGGGTTGTTTTTTATTAAAAATGTTGTAGTCAAACTTTCTCCTGGAATGGTCGTAGAGTCCGTACATGATAAACGATCTATTTTATTTAACTCACTTTTAAAGGTTATTAAGTGTTCATCTCTCTTTTTGAAATAGGTGTTGGTTATCATAAGGTAATATGCCACCGTAAATTCTAAAATAAACTCTCCAACATCATTCCCATCTCCGACCAATGTCTACCATAAACTATCGCATATCCTTTCTGATCTTGTCTTATATGACCATTAAAGTCTCATCCGATGTATACTCTCCCCTACAAGTATTTCTCTCATTAATTCATCTAAATATTCTAGAAACTGAGTTTTAATATGTTCATCCAATCCTACTTGAGGTGCATAAGCACTAATAGTATTTATTATATTTTCTCCTATAATAAACTTAATTAGTTTTGTTCTATCTCCTTTCCTAAGATCAGTCACTACATCTTGCTTAAGATGTTGATCTGTGTTAAGAGAATTAACATAACACAATATTAGAGAGAGGTTAAAAACTTAACTTAGCTCTCATACATTACTAGTATTTATAGTTAACTCACAATAATAAGAATTACACATATACCCTCTTACTATTAATAATTTACACATACTACCCTAATATTCTTAACACTTTCCCTCTGGTTGGATTATAGTTATCATATAATCCAAGTTTAGAACAAATCGCTGTAAGACGTGTACGACTCAATGTTTTGGTAAATATATCTCCAAGTTGATCTTTAGATTTCAAAAATGGAGTTGTAATCTCCCCGGCTATTATCTTGTCCTGAATAAAATAACAATCAACCTCAATATATTTGGTTTTCTCATGAAACACCGAATTGACAGTGATATGAATAGTTGCCTGGTTGTCACAGAACAACTGTAAAAGAAGTTGAATTAGAAACCCAATTTCCTAGAGGAAGTGTAATAGCTAAGTTAATTCACTTGTTGTATGCGCCATGACCCTATACTCAACCTTAGATCTTTCTACCACAGATTGTTTCTTACTTTTTAATGAGACAACGTTACTTCCTAAGAAAGTACAATAACTAGTGGTTGATCTTCGATCAGAAAGAGAGCCAGCCCAATCAGCATCTGAGAAACCTTCTACTCTAAGATGTTCATTAGCTTGATATAATAGTCCAAGGCTAGGAGTTTGTTTGAGATATCGCAGAATACGAGTAACTGTCTCCCAATGTGGTACTCTAGGACACCCCATGAATTGACTTACTATACTGACTGCATAGGAAATATCCGGTCGAGTAATAGTGAGATAATTAAGTTTCCCAACCAATCTGCGATATCAACTCAGATTCTCAAATAGTGCACCATCATCCATCAATAGTTTCTGATTCGGATCCATAGGAAAATCAATCGGTTTGCCACCCAACAAACTTGCTTCCTTTAGCATGTCAAGCGCATATTTCCTCTGTGATAAACAAATACCCTGTTTAGATCGAGCCATTTCGATTCTCAAAAAATATTTGAGTTTTTCTAAATCCTTAGTATGAAATCGATCTTGCAAGAAGATTTTTAACTTAGCAATCCCCTCAGAATCATTTTCAGTGATCACAATATCATCTACATAAACTATCAATAGAACATATTCAGCACCCGTCTGTCTATGAAATATAGAATGGTCTGTCTTACATCGAAGAAGATCAAACTCTAAAACTGTATTTGAAAACTTACCAAACTATGCCCTCGATGACTGTTTCAAACCATACAAAGATTTTTTTAACCGACATACACTTTTACCATACTCCCCCTGAATAGTAAACCCAGGTGGCTGCTCCATGTATACCTCTTCAACCAAGTCACCATGTAGGAAAGTATTCTTGACGTCGAACTGAAACAAAGGCCAATCAAGATTAGCAGTCAAAGAAATCAAGATACGAGCAGAGGAAATTTTGGCAACAAGAGAGAAAGTCTCCTCATAATCAAAACCATAGGTCTGAGAAAAGTCCTTTGCAATAAGCCGGGTTTTGAGACGCTCTACAGAATCATCCGGATGAAATTTAACAGCATACACCCAACGACAACCAATAGTTCGTTTACCAAGAGGTAAAGGAATGAGATCCCAAGTTTCATTATGATGTAAGACATGAATCTCATCCTCCATAGCTTTCCTCCAATTCGGATTAGATCATGCATCCTGTAAATGCTTAGGAATAGATATAGTAGATAATTGAGAGGTAAAACAAGAGAAGACAGGAGACAAGGCATCATATGAAACAAAATGAGTAATGAGATAATTAATAACACACGAACGAGTACCTTTTTGAAGAGTAATAGGTAAAGAGTCTAAATTACCTGACGGACCAGGATTAGAAGGCGGCAAGGAACACGGTACAGACACCTTAGGCGATGGTTGAGGATGACGAGAGTATACACGAAAAGGTAAAGTAGATGGTAACACAGTGGGCAGCAAAATATCTGAAGATGAGGGAAGAGATGACCTGAAGTTCAAATCCAAAGGCTGGGAAGGTGCTGGAAAATGTGAAATAGATTCCTCAAATATGACATCGGCACTAGTAAAGTAGGTCGTAGAGAAGGACTGTAGCAACGATACCACTTCTGTGTGTGGGAATAACCAAGAAATACAGATTTGGTAGCTTGAGGGTCAAGTTTATCAAACCCAGGACCCAAATTGTGAATATAACAGATATCCAAAAACCTTAGGAGTTAGGGAAAATAAAGGCTTATCAGGAAAAATGACAGAATATGAACTTTGCCCATTTAACATAGAGGATGACATACGATTAATAAGGTGACAAGCAGTAAGAACAATATCACTCCAAAAATATCAGAGAATATTCATCTAGAATAACAAGGCACAGGTGACTTCCAACAAATAACGGTTCTTGCGTTCAGCAACACCGTTCTGTGGAGATGTGTAAGCACATGAAGTCTGATGAATAATGTTAGTTTTACTAAGATAAGCTAAAAAAGGATCAGATTCATATTCTTGAGTATTATCAAAACGTAAAATACGTATGCGACAGCCATATTGAGTTTTTATTTCTTTACGAAATGTCTCAAATATAGAGAATAATTCAAATCGAATTTTCATCAGAAACAACCAAGTCACACGAGAATAGTCATCCACAAATGACACAAAATAAGGATATTTATTAGATGAAGTATTCTTTATTAGACTCCATACATCAGAACGTACCAATTCAAATGGACTAGATGCACGATTATTGACTCTAGACTGAAATGACACACGATGATGTTTACTAAGTTGACAAGCTTCACAAGACAAAGACGACATAAAACTAAGACTGGAACTTAGCACTTCAGATTCTGGAGAGAGGGATGTCCAAGACAACAATGCCATTGAAAAGGAGACAACGAGGTCTGTAGAGCCCGAGTAGGTGAATCAAAATCAAAGTAATATAGGCCACTTGCTTCATGTCCCGTACCAATCTTCCTCTTCGTCTTGAGATCCTGAAAGACACAATAAGAGGAATAAAAAGTTACAGAACAATTGAGAGAACGGGTAATCTTGCTAATAGAAAGTAAATTAAAAGGAAACTGAAGAACAAATAACACAGAAGATAGGGACATATCAGGACTTAAGTGAGTAGTCCCTAGACTTGAAATTTTAGAACAAGTACCATTAGCAAGAGTAACACTACGTGTAGAAATATCAAACTGATAAGTAGAAAAAATATCAGACGCACCAGTCATGTGGTTAGACGCACTAGTCATGTGGTCAGACGCACCAGAGTCTATGATCTAGGGACTGCGAGTGGACGACAATAGACAAGTGAAAACAATACCTGACTGGGCAAAAGTAGCGGTGGAGGGAGATGAGACAACCTGTTGTTGGGACAGGAATTGAGTATACTCCTCTCGTGTAATCTGGTGGAGCTGACCGAGGTATAGAAGCAGCAACAGAGGTGCCATCCTGATAGGAAGCCTGATTCGCAGCATCTGAAAGTTTTTCATGTAAATCCCAACAGAAATCAATAGTGTGCCCTCCACGGTCATAGTGAGTAAAGGAATGAGGTCCATTACGGCCCTCACGACCACCAGTATGACCTCCTCGACCACCACGACCACTACGGCCACCATGACCTCCTCGAGGACCATCACTGTGGCTACTAGGAACCATAAAAGCTGAGCGATCAGTGGAGACACCATGATTGATACCTGAAATAGACAAAGTAGCACACTGTACACGAGAGAAAACCTCAAGTAGTGAGGGAAGACTAGAACCACTCAAAATCTGCGAACGAATAGCCTCGTATTCAGGTTTCAATCTTACTAAAAACCTATCAACATTCATGTCCTCATGTTGTTTTTGTCAAATTATTGCATCAGTAGTAAACGGATGGTAGGTCTTCATCTTCTCACAAACAACCCGAATATGAGAGTAATAATCCTCAATACTCAGAGTACTCTGTTTTAGTCGGAAGTACTCTTTGCACATCTCATAAGTTCGGGTAAAATTATTTGTACTAAAATACATAGTGGCCAAGTGATCCCATATCTCCTTGGCAGTGTCAAGGTAGAGTAGAGTAGAACTAATATTAGGCTCAATACTATTAAGTAGTAAAGACATAATTTGAGCGTTCTCTTGTTTCCACTGATCATACCCAGGAGTATCTTCTTTGGGTTTAGGATCTATCAAATATCTCTTAAATCCTTTGCCCGAAGAAAGACTTGAGCGAATCGGGATCATAAAGTATAATTGGTCCTATTGAGTTTAACCGAGGTCATGAGACCATTGATAAGAGTAAGGGATGGCAAAGACGGAGTAAGAGACTTAGTATCTTGCTTGGGTTCCATTACAGTGCAACAAATAGGAAACAAGAAGTGCTGTAATGCTGAACTAGAGAAAAAGAGGCTGCTGGAAGACTGATTCGGACTGGTCTAGTCTAGTTTGGACCGGTCTGGTCTTGGATCAGGGTCTGGATCTGGTTTTAAGAATAGTTATGCTCGTGGACTTGGATCCTTTACCCAAACTCGTAAACTGACTCACTTAAACTAAGCCGTCTCCTTCACTAATTAGGGTTTCTACCAAACCCTATTCCTTCCCTGTTGATTGCGCCAAGAGAACACCACCACAACACCAAACACCACCGCAGACCACTGCGAACGTTAGTCACACACCACCACGAGGCAAAAATCAGACTCCACCAAGGTTGACTGCACCACCACGAAGGAAAAAAAAAAGGATAAACTTCACCAGTCGACTGCACCACCACGAAGCAAAACTCTGCATCACCACGAAGCAAAACCCAGACACCACCAAGTCGACATCACCAACGTCGACTACACCAATGACAGCAACACTACACTGACAACAACAACACTAGTTTGGGTTAATATTTGTATTTGGAATAACCTTGCTCTGATACCATGTTAAGTTGAGAGAATTAACATAATACAATATTAGAGAGAAAGAGAGAGGTTAAAAACTTAACCTAACTCTCATACATCACTTGTATTTATAGTTAACTCACAATAATATGAATTACACATACACCCTCTAACTATTAACAGTTTACACATACTAATATTTTTAACAATCTGCTATTATTTCAACTCCATTTCTATATTTATTTTTTCTAGTATAGTAACGTTTTTACTCTGTGTTTTCTAATTCTCTCCTACCTATTTGATTTCTTGTAAGCATGCTATGTTAACTTTTCTCCTAATCATAGTTTCAACTGACTCTGTTCCTTTACGTGTAAGTGACTAAGTTTTCCTATATTCTAAGTTGCTAACCTAAGCTTAGTATTTGAACTAACTTTTTTTATCGCGTTTGTCTAAAGTGACGCGGGAACCCTTGCATATTTTCCACCGCATTTGGGCGACTATAATGTGGTGGCCCTTGTCCATTTTTTGAAATATAGGAGTACGAGTGCAACACATTGCTTAAGGAGAATGCCCTAGTATTTATGCGTATATTATTTGGATTCATGTTCATATTGGATCTGACAAAATTTTACACTGGTTGTCAACTAGCTAATGCAACCCTTCTCCTTTATATGTGCTTGAGATTAGTTGTGAAAAAGATAGGCACTAAAACTCAACACAAGCGGAGTTACATTTTATCACCATCTGTATATTTATTTGTCCACCTAATAGAAGAATAGATTTTATTTGTTCATCTCCCCTTAATTTTTTTTTTTCATTATTACTTCTAGTTCTAATACTGTTCTTGGTGATCTTAGATTTTCTTGAGTGTTTTCTTGATATGATGTTTGTTCTAACTTTACCGTACAAAGAGGTTAATGTAGGCTAAGAAGGAGAAGAATGGATTGCGCTGCATGCATGGAGCAAAATTCATGAGGAAAAAAATATCAATTAGAATCAAAGTAAAAAAGATTGATACATTTTTAAAGCAATTTAATATTTGTTCAGTAATTTTGTCTTCTTTTTAACCCATTACCCATAAGGCCTCTTTATAAGTAACCCTAAATAGCCTAGTTAAGACTTCCCAAAAATAAAACATTAGAATAATATTGAACTCCTAAATCAATAAAACAAAACCAATAAGTCCTACTCAAGAAAATAATGCTAAAATAAATTCTTAAACCCTAATCTTCAGTTTCAGTCACTGTCCTATGGCTCTTAGTTTTTTTCTTTGATTGCTTTAACCAAGGTGATGGACCATTTACAAGATATTCTTGCATGGCTATCTTAAAAATATTGAATGTTGGTTCTTCGTCAAACCAAGAGTAAGTATATCTTTTCCTAAGTTTATGATGTGTGGATGGAATTGGATTTTCTCTGTTTGATTTATACCATCTCTTCTGGCCTGTCTATTTTGCCACTCATTAAGATTTTGGTTTCAACTTTGATTTTCTTTTGATTTTGATATTTTGGCGTACTTTCTCTGTTTGTACGCATGATGAACTAAGGGTGGTTTCTAGCTATTGCCACTGTGGTTAAATCAAAGAATTTAGGTGTAAAATGCTATCCGGAATAACGGGGCAATACAGGCCTTTTTATATGCAGTGAAAACCTCAGCTGCCAATCTCATTTTAGCCTGTAGCTGCTTGTTCAACAAGTTCGTACATTAGCTGTTTTGTCGGATTCTTTGAGGAAATTTGAGTCTCTTAGAAATTTATGTCATAGATTGGCATGTTGCTTGAGTTTGTGGTTGGCTGCATTTACATTTGCAGTAAATTTCATTCCTTCGGATTGTTTAAATTTGTTTTCTTCATTCTTAAGAGTCATGGATGCCACTGTTTTCTGCAGCAATTCGATAATCATAATCTTCCTCTTTCAGCAAAATCATTGAGAATGACAGTAGTAATCAAACCTTTGATAAGTTTCAAACTCTCTGCCTATCAGGTTCTACTCTAGAGAGGATGCCGAAGATTCAGTCAAGTATATAAGCGGGACAATTCTTGATGATCGCCCTATTCGAGTAGATTTTGATTGGGGATTTCAAGAAGGCAGGCAATGGGGACGTGGTCGAAGTGGTGGACAGGTGTTGTGCATGCCATTTATTGCTATAGGTTTGCCCTGGAACTTTATCTGATTCATATCTTCTTTTTCAGGTACGAGATGAGTATCGTACGGACTACGATCCAGATATCCTTTCAAGTTTTACTTCGATTATGTACATTTGTTTTCTTCATCCAATCTGATGTGTTTCATGTGCATTGTTTTTTATTCATTATTTTAATGAAGCACAATTTTTTGTATGCTTACTTTGGGATTCAGCTACCCTTTTGTCCGTAGTGCGGCTGTTTTGTTTTATGTTTCATGTTTTAGATAGCTTGCAATTGGGTAAACCAGGTAGATAATTTTAGCTTGCAAGAGCAGAAGAAAACCAGATTGTGCTGATTTGAAAGCATATATCTATATAACTTGCGTGCCATAAGTTCTACTATTTATAGGTCAAGTAATCAAGCAAGTTCTTTGTGATTGAAGTGTAGTGATGGTGCTGTTATTGTTTGTTCCAGAGTTTCGAGATTGCCATATCACAAAACTTTCCGTCCAATAATTCTAGATTGTTACTCTTGAATTAAATGTATATTTTTTCTTTCAAGTTCATTTATTAACTTTACCAATTCATAAGACATCTCGGTTGGTTCTATTGCCAATTTCATTTACAAAAGTAAGGTTGTAGTGTTGACTATCGACTTGAATGGTATTGAGACTTAACGGTCGCGGTGTGGAATGGTATCAGGTGATACTCACAAAAGGAAGGATATAAGAAGTTGGGCATAAGGAGAGAGGCAACCTTACTACGGCATTGCGAAACCGTATCCCGGTGTCGTGGAACGATGAGTCGACCGAATTGTTTGTTACGTCTCCCAGTCAACCACAGACTGAGTGGGACTCATGGTTTGCAAGAAACATGTATCGATGTTGGAACAAAAAGTGTCAAGTCGAATACGACTCGGTTGGTTCGTATTGGTATCGACCCAGTGTTTTGAACCATCCATGATCTTTATGTATGGCCCAACCATCTTGAGTACTAACAATTTCATGTTCTTCTGTTTTTTGTTTGGCACTTAGCAGTACCTTATATCCTATCCCGTCACCAAAGAGCAGTCATCTTTAGGTGATGGTTGGTGTTTTCTATGCAATTGGATTTCATTGGTGCTTGCCAGCACCTCTTTTTCTTGCACTTTGCCTATGTTATACTACATTTGTCTACAGTAGAAGGATGTAATATCTGAGTAAACCTTGAATTGCCTTATCTGGGTCTATATTACATTGGGGCGCATGGGAACTATTGTCCCCTTCCCCCTGCTGTGGGTTGGGCCGGGTCAGGGGCATAGGGGGTTTGAAATTAATATAGGGAATTAAGGACTTAATTAATTATATTAGTGTGCATCTTACTTCATACCACATGCTAATTTATATTTTTTCAAAAGAAGAGGAAGGGAAGAAGATGAGATAAATGGACAAGAGTAAGGAAGACAAATAATGAAGATAAGGAAAAATAAGAGAAGATGCTCAAAGAAAAGATATGAGAGATATGTGAGAATGAGTAGAAAGATTGAGAGAGGCTCTAGCGAATTGTATCCAATTTTCTTCCATTTTCAATGCCCCATTATATGGCAACAAGGCCATTTGTGAAGTAAAGAAAATTCTATAACATTATCTGTTACCAAAACTAATACATTTCTCATTTTAAGTACCTTAGGCAGGTTGCATCGTCTTTTATATTCATTCATTTATTTATTATAATGCTTATGTAAATTACATCTAGATCTTATAGTTTTTTGTTCCATTTCTTTTCCAATCCAATGCTAGACCTTTTTGTGATATTTTTATTTGTCATTAACTTGTACTAGGTTACTAATCTGATTTCCACTTGACAACTTTGGAAGAATAGGCACAGATGACTTTACTGGTTGGGGTGGCTGTTTAGAGTGATTGGTTCTTTTTTAACTTTTAGCCTGGTCTTCATAGATCAAGGATTGGTGATCTGTTTCCTTTTAAATTTGAGATGCTTGAGTACATTGTCAGGTTTAAATCATTCTGATGACCAATAGCTCTTTCGAGATCTACTTTTTAAATTTCTATTTGTTTTGTTCATTCTTAGATTTAAATTGTGTGGTTAATCTTTGACTCTTTTTATTTTCATGGTTTACTTATATAAATTCATATTTTCATCCAATTTTCTTCATGGCGTATATCATACTATCACTTGAACTTTAGCATGTAATATAGGGACGGTTCATGTCTTACCAAGTGATTCCTCTATCTCCTTGGTTGTTGATCTCAAATAGTTGGGAAAAACTGAACTGCTTCTTGAGTTTCCTTGACTAGTCCTACGCAGGGGTGGTTATGGAAAATTGGTTCAGAGAGAGTTGGAAGCGCAAAGGCAGCTAGTAGATTATGGTACCGGATCATTGGCGTCCTTCCCACCTGTTATGCCTCCTCACTGTAAGTTCAGGAGCAACTTCATGCACATTTCTCTTGTTTTTACACTACTAAGACATTGATCAGTTGTCCCTTCTTATTAAAGAGTCATTCAGTAAATTGCTCTTATGCTAAGAGAATATTCTGAAAAACTTTGGAATATTGGAATTAGTGTATGGGTCTTTGGAATTTTTTGTTTAAAGTTGAAATAAAAGCAAGTGTAGTTTCACATTTCACAGCTACGCATTCCACATCCATGGTGATACAATGAGAAGGATTTTGTTGTTGATTCAAAAGATAAAACTTTTGACTAGAAGAAAAGGCAATCAAGCTACCTGCATGATGCAGATCAGTATAATCTTGAAAAAAGTGTACTTTAGGGTCCAGAATATGATCCATATTATTGTCAGCCCTAGCTAGGAAGTTAAGACTAGTCCTTTCCAAGAGCTATAAAAGAGTCTATCTTTGAGTCTTCTTGCGAAGCTAAGCCAGGTCTCATATTTCTCTTAGGAAGATTACTATTTCCTTTCAATAAATTTTGGTTGAATTGCACATTTGTGACTACTTGTAAGTTTCTCTGCATATTATACATTGAGATGAATTTAGATTTATTTTCACAAGATTGGGAAATAGATTCTTTTCACAGAAGGTCAATGCAATCTTATAATGACCAGGTATTTGTTCACCTGTTTGAAAACCCTTATGGGGATTAACATGTGAACTATGAAAATACAAGTTGACTGCTTAACCTCTTGACTGACGTGTGGGGTGGTTGGTGTGAAACTTGTTTGAATTGTGATGCTTCTTGCTAGTTTGCATCAATGCCTCTGTTACTGCAACAGCTGACCTTTAAGCTGCGCAGATGGGAGACATGGTGGAAGCCATGGTCACAGTGGCTCTCATCGGCATGGTAGAGGTATGGTTATGGTTCTTGGTTAAGGGGATTTCTATATTTTGTGTGATTTATTAGTTTAGATTTTATTGTCTTTTGTGTGTTTTTCGAGAAAACAGATTTTCATCGGAAGCGATATCGAGAAGATGACCGCCATGGGTCCGATATCTCAAAGAGAAGTTCTGACCAGGAATCTCGGAGAAATGCAGATCATGACTCGAGACCGGTTAGTTCTTAGTAGCTAACGTTCAGGGGTCAATTTCTTTTTTCTGATGATTTTGATTTGTTTATCAGCTATGCTATCAATAAAGGGAGAGGAGGGGTTTGGTGTCCTGTCCCTTTACTAGTAGTTAATTTTTTTTTTTTTGGGGAAAGGGGGAGGAGAGAATTGAACCATTGACCTCAAGAAGACAAAATCTTCATAAGACAAGGAATACCATTGGATCAAAGGCCCGTTGGTTATTAGTAGTTAATTAGTAGTCTATTATTATTTGTTATTAGTGGTCAATTTATTATTAACTTCCCGGGTAAAACTCCCCATCCTCTCATGATCCTTTGTCCCTCTCTCACATCTCTTTTCCCTTGACCGTCACTCTCTCACGTTAAATCTCCCGATTCCCAACTGCCACATCTCATATAACTGATCGAAAACAGTTTTCTATCTGCATTCGTCTCAAACTCTCATACTTTCTCAGGCTCTCAAGTGCTTTGTCCCTTTCTCTCCCACTCTATCTCATTTGTCACACAATGCTCATTAATTTGCAGACGCTGTGTACCATGAAAACTAGTCATTATTTATTTATTTTTGGTCCCTTTCCCGGCCCCATCTTCTCCACCAGCACAACCCTCTTCTTACATTTCCAAGTTTTTGTCTAGTTAATGTATTGTGGAATCTGGCTGTCAATTTAACTGAAAATGTGAGGAATCCGTATGCCTGTTCAGTAGCTATTTATGATACCGAACTCCTGTAGCACCTATGATTCTGCTAATGTCATGTCATTAGCAGCTTCTAATGAAAGAAAAGCTGGCAACTGGTCGAATATAATAGCAGAGTAACAAAACCCCTCGGATTTTTTGTGTTTATGCGTTTGAAAATTTTAGGCTTTTGGTTCTCAGGAAGGATGAGAAGAACGAATGACATGTTGAATAATGGCTTCTTTTCTTGAGCATTTTCCTTGGTAAAGCGGAGTGTTTAGACTTATAATGTCATGTCACATAATTTAAACATTATTTTGATGCAACAGGAGAAGAATCCACGTTTCCGTGAAAGTGGCGATTCCGAGGATGAGGAGGAAGATGATCAGAAGCGACGTCCTTAGCTTTTTTGTCAGTTCTACCTTAATCTATGAAACTAATTATCATTACTCTATTATCCTGAATCATGCTGTCTAACTTCCAATGGGAATTAGATCTAGTAATCCTAACAAAAGATAGATGTAGTAATGTTGCAACTAGATGCAGTGCGTGTATTGGTTTCTTAACACCCCTCCCCCAATTTCCCTCCCCTTTCTTTTTAGTTTTCCTTCCTCTTTCAAGGCCCAAACTGTTGCTTCTTGGGTTATTTTGCTTCACTGATTACGTTTTCAATGCAATTGTCAAAATGTGTCATATATGGGAAATTTTATAGTTGTATGCAGACAAAAATACTCTTAAATCATTATTTAATGATCCGCATAGTAAAACCATCAGTGCCTCTTTGGTTGAGTAAATATTAAATGCAACGATCACCAAATAATAAAAAGACTCCAAATGGAAAAGGTGAATTTTACTTGAGATTACATGGCATATTGGTGGGGAGTAAGTTATTTACATGACAAGTTATTTATTTTTGTGGAGTTTATTTATTTATTTGTTTTAATATTATTGATTGTTGATATTACATAACATTGTTGCGTGATGTCACTGTTGTAATGAATATTTTCTCCTCTTTGGTCTGCGGTTTGTATTAGTTTGGATTGCACAATCCAGTCTGTTCCATTCCCGCACTATTTGGATTGGTCTAGACCGCGCAATCTGGTCTGTTCCAATCCCTCACGTAGGGATTAGGCCTGATTAGAGGATAAATCTGTACGGCATGGTTTTTAATCCATGTTGGGGTTCGTACCCGATTGAGGGGAATTTAACATCCTCGAGCCCAGTCTGGTTTTTGCAGTGTTTATCAAGAGTAATGTTATGTAATTCAAATTTACAACTCAAATTTATATTTCAATTGAGGGGATCATTTGATTAATGAGTCCTATTTAAAAAAGGTGATGAGATTCATTCATCTAATTGTTTTTCATTTGTAATGTAAATTTGGATTACATATTATTTTCCGTCCAATTACCCCTGTAAGTCCACTCCAATGTTGCTTTTGTTTTGTGAAAAATCGGTTGGATAGTAATAAAACCAAAAAAAAAAAAAAATATTAGAATCTTTGTTTTTTGATTGAGGTGACATAAAGTTTTATTGTATTCGATGTATTTAGTAAAGTGTAATTTAAAAAGGAATGTTACATAACCTAAATAAAATGTAAAAAATTGTAATTCAAAGGTATATTATTTTTTTGATAAGTAGGTTTTATCAATTTTTCTAGTGGAATTTACTCATCCAATAAATGGTATACATTTGTGTTGTATTTTTTAGGGTTTCATTTGAATTGTGTAACATTTTTTTAATTCAAATTTGGAATTCAAATACTAGATTCTCATGTAGAGAGTCCTACTCTTTTATTTTTTTATTTTTTTTGTTACTTTTAGGCACCAAAGCTTTTTGGATATTTGACATGGGAAAATCGGGTGAGGGCTGTTCTTCACAAATTGACTCTTCTCAAATTGATCGTCTCAGTTTCAGTTGGTCGATCGGTAGTGAGGTGTTTTGAGTGTCCGATTAGCATCTCTAAGTATTTATATGCCTAACGCATCGACAAAAAAGTATTGCTACCATGTTGAATTTAATTTGTAATTATAAATTTTGGTTTGTTTTATATGTAGTTATTGATAGAATAAAAAACAATAAAGTAATCATAAGACAACACGCCTCACTTTTTATTAGACAGAAGTAGGGTTATGATACATAGTTGTACTTGATATGGATATGTGACGGATTTGTCCTAACGTAGTTGATTATTTGTGATTCAGATGTTACCAATTAAAAGATCGAGTGGTCAATATATCCCAAACTTGAAAGCATAATATCTTGTTTCCAGGTCTTTGGGTTTTTATTGTGTTATTCTCGAGGTTTCACTTCTATGTGAATATTTTGTCATTTGTTAGATCATTATTTGAAAATTGTAGTAGTTGATTTTTATTGTGACCGATGTACATAATAAACATCCGAATGTGAAATTTTGTCTGTTTGACAAATAAAAAAAATGATATCTGATCTATTTTTTGTCAAATAAAATAAACTAACCATCATTCTTTCTATAGAGTTTCACATCAATTTTTTCTTTCATTATCATACTTATCTAACTTAGTTGATGAACTCGAAGGTGTTCTAAGTGATTTCATACTTTTCAAACCGTTCTTTTTGAGGGGCTACTTAGAATATTTGGTTTAATGAAGGAAAATTCTTTCTTTACCTTGTTTTATTTCTTAAGAAAAAATTTAATTCACCAATCAAACTCATTTCAAATTCACTGCTGATACAAGAAGCAAATTCCTCATAAAAGTGTTTATTTGTAGCTCTAAAGATAGTATCAACTACATATATTTGAATTATCGACCTATCATTATTTTGAGGTTTTATAAAATAATGTAGTATCTACTTTCTCCATTGAGAAGCTATTTGTAAGTAGAAATTTACTAAATCTTTCATACCAAGTTATTGGAACTCGTTTTAATCCATACAATGTTTTGGTTAATTTATAAATATGATTAAGATCTTTATCATCTTCAAATTTCCGGGTTGTTCTATACATACATTTTCCATTATATCCATTTAAAAATATACTTTTGACATCCATTATATATAACTTACAGACTTTATAACAAGTATTGGCAAACAACATTCTTATTGCTTCTAACCTAACTACCGAAGCCAATGTCTCATCATAGACAATTTCTTCTTCTTGATTATATTCTTAAGCTACTAGTCTAGTTTTATTCTTTGTTATAGTTCCATTTTCATCAACTTTGTTTCTAAATACAAATTTTATTTCGATGATAGTTACATTAGTTGGTCTAGGTACTATGCAATACTTTATTTCTTTCAAATTAATTTAATTCTTTTTACATGAATACTAAATACACGAATCATTTTTTAGTGTTTCATTTATGTTTTTGGGTTTAGTTTCAACTAAGAATGCTAGATTATTACAAATATTTTTAAAACTTGATTTAGTTTTAATCCCTTGAGTTGGATCTCTGATTATTTATTCGATTGGGTGATCACTTACTACCTTGAATTCCTTAGGAAGTTCTTGAGGTATGATTTCATATTTATTATCATTTGGAGTGTCATCTTCATTGGGTTCATCTACCTCGAGCTTTTCAAATGTAAAGTTCAATTCAAATTCATCATCGTCATCTATATTTTTGACTATAATAAGATCCGACTCATCAAACATTACATGCATGAATTCTTCTACAACTAAAGTTCTTTTATTGAATACTTTGTATTTTTTAACTATGAGTTGAATAACGTAGGAATTATAGCTTCATCCGATTTTGCATAAAATTTGTCTAGATAATATTTGGTATTTAACACAAAATACTTGCATCCAAAGATTTTAAAGTAAAACTTGTCTATTTCTCCATAATCATAGGATGTCTTTTCGATTATTGATTTAGTAAAAACTCTATTTAGAATATAGCATGAGTAATTTATGACTTCGACTCAAGAGTACTTAGGCCAGTTGTATTCATTAAACATACTTATACTCATTTCAATTATTATTTTATTCTTTCTTTCAACTACAGTATTTTGTTGAGGTGTTCTAGGGGCCAAACACTCATGTTCATATCCTTTTCCTGAGCAAAATTTCTCAAATTTATCTGATCAAATTGTTGGAAAAATGAGATGCAAAAAGTAGGCGGAGTAGTGTGGTTCGTAGATTTTAGAAATCTGTCTCTCCTTCGCTAGTCTCACCCCTGCGTACGTGAGAGTACTAAGGTCTCACTTTAACTCAAAGGTTAGATAACACTAGCATATATATATAATTTCAAGTACTTTTAGATATTTGGTTGATGTGAGATTGAGTTTCCACACATAAAAAAACACCCTTTTAGTTAAAATACTCTAACAATCCCCCATTTGTTTTAATAAAAGATACACTATATAAGTAACGGGACAATAAATAAAATATCAGGCATTGTAAACGTGGCAATGCCTTTAAACATTTACTTAGTGCTTCAATGTTCCCGTATTAGAGTCAAAGTGGACTTAGCCTTTAAACGATGACTACTTGAGGGTACATAGAACTATATCACACACATGATATTCAAGGTGTCAAATACCAAGCTTCAAAAACCAGCACATTTTTGGCCTTGTGCTTTATCCTAGTCTCTTGAGTGCTTTAGAGAATTAGCCCAAATTCTCATAGGAAGCGGCCCATCTTCCATACACTTATAGGTGAGCCTATCAAGGATGTTCTCATAACTAAGACATCCCACCCAAAAAGGGCTATAGAACTCATTAAGAGATATTGATCTTACCCTCCAAATTTTCGTTATGAGATCACATGTACTTTACACCATAGGGATGGACAATAAATATAAAATTTCAACAATGATATAAATTTCATTGGTACATGTTCCACAAACCAAGTCACTCTTTGATTCGTTTGTCCCATTAACTTAGTTCTTGGGATCTCCAGTCCCTAGGTTGGGTATCCTCATATGTAACTTAATCGGATTTGGGCTTGAGTCCAATCCCCCTTACTGTACTCTAGATCTTTTCTCTAGCTGGAGCTTTTGTAAACGGATCGACAAGATTGTTAGTCGAACTCACATAATCAATATTGATCGCACCATTATATAGGTATGATCTCATAGTACCGTGCTTTCTTCTCACATATCTGGATTTTCTATTATAGTACTTATTATGTACTCTACCTATTGCGACATTGCTGTCACAATGAATTAACATAGGTGGCACTGGTTTAGCCCACAAAGGTATATCAAACAACAAATCACAAAGCCACCTAGCTTCCTTACTAGCTGAAGCTAGCACAATCAATTTAGCTTCCATTGTTGACTTTGCAATAATTTGTTGCTTCTTTGATTTCTAGCTTATGACTCCACCACCTAAAAACATAACCTATAGTGGACATAGAATCACCCGATATGGTGTTCCAATTTGCATCACAGTAACCTTCAAGGACAATAGGATGATTTTTATAAAATAAACTAACATGTATAGTTCTTTTTAGACATCTCATGAGACGATATATTGCATTCCATGAACCTGAAATTTTCTAGAACTCGGATGACGAAACGGACCTAACCGTTGGATTCGTCTTGCAAAATCTAGTTATCCCATCAAATTTTATCGAATTTCGAGATAATAGAATTTTTTGCGTTTTACGAGACGGTCAAGTCTTGAGTGACCCAAAAATAGAATTTTTAATAAAAATTTAAAATTTAGAAAATAATTAAATTTAATTTAAAATAAAAATATTTTGAACTTGAACCGAGACAAAATTTAATCGTTTCGTGGCAAAAATGGACCAGTGAAAAAAAGGACGTGTGACGCGTTGTGGGCCAAGTGTTTTGAGGGTATAAAAAGGGGAGAAATATCAGATTTCTCCCCATTCTTCAGCCGATTTCAACGTGAGAAAAGAAGAGAGGAAAAAGAGAGAGTTTCACCACTTCTCTCTACGATCTACGAAATTCTAGCGGTTGAATCCGTTCAGGCCAAGTGGGAAAGTCGTTCTCCTCGTCAAGGGCTACGCCTACGTACCAAAAAATCGGAGAGTTTATCGAAGTTCCAAAAATGGGGCTTGAGGAGATCAAGGGTTTGAGTTTGATTGAAGTTCTTGAGGGTCTTCTATGTGTTCTTTACGCTTCAAGAGGTAGGGTTTCTTCCTACTTGGGTTTATTTTACAATCTAGGGTGTTTATATGAAATAGGTAGTTTGATAGAAACTTATATTATTTATCTATGTTGGTGAAATTGATGAAATGGGTATGAAAATGGGTATAGAATGGTTTAAAATAAATTCCTATCATGGAATTGGTATGTGGTAATTACTTGTGTAATTCCATGAAAATTGGTGTTATGTGGGCATGCTATGTGCTTTTATTATGCCTTGTGAATAGAGTGTGTTATTGACATATAATATGTAATAACATGCTTGTGATGTATGATTGGATATAAAAATGTTAATTTATGCTTATAGATACATCGATATTACGATGAAATTGGTAATTATATGCTTTGGATATAAATTGCTATGTAATATGTTTAAATGTGGTTAATTTTGCTCATGTGACATTATTTATATATGGGCATGACATTAATTAAGCAATGGTGCATTACATTGCATTTGCATAGAGGAACCGCATCCATAGCCATGAGTGTGGGTGTGTGTGTGCATGGTTGATATCAAACACCAATAGGTGGATGATGGTGGACTCGGGAAAGTTGGATCAAAGATCCGACTAAGTCGCACGGTTTTATGAATAAAGAATTGGGTAGGGGTTAGTAAGAAGGGCTAGACTATCCCTCGAGTGAGAGATCTGGTGATCAGATACACTATATTCTATATTGTATATTGAAATATGTATATATATATGTGTGTGTGTGTTTAATAGTTTGCAATTACTTCTATATTTAATTAGATAATAACTTAAAAAATATGGCTGTTGGAGCTTTTGGTATTGGACAACCGAAATTTTAATATAGAAGTAATGACTGAAAAATAATTAAATAAAATATTAAAAAGTGACTTTAATACTATTTTATATCATTTAGGTGAGCCAGGGGGCCCCGGTACCTGGGTTGTGGACTAGGCAGATTAGTGTGGTTCGTAAATTTTAGAAATTCGTATCTCCTCTACTAGTCTCACCCCTACGTACGTGAGAGTCCCAAGGTTTCACTTTAACTCAAAGGCTAGATAACAATAACATATATATATATGCTCAAGTACTTTTAGATATTTAGTCGATGTGGGATTGAGTTCCCACACATTAAAAAACACTCTTTTAGTTAAAATACTCTAACCCAAATTCTCCTCCATGATCACTTCTTACAGGCGAGATCAAATATCTTTTTTCATTTTGAACTTTCTTGTAATAATTTCTAAAAGTTTCTAAGGGATCATCCTTGTGAAACTTGGCAAAAATACCTGTGTATTTTGAAAAATCATCTACTATGCAATTGCATAACTTTTCTTCCAAGAATAATCACATTTAATGGTCCAAATATGCATATCTGAAGTAATTCTAAGGGTTTATACTCTATAGGTTGATATAATACTTTTAGATTTGAAGGTACTTTTACATTGTTTCTTAATTGACATGGTTGACACACTTTATCTTTTTAAAATCTAATTTTGGCTAGGTCAATTGCTAACTCATCTAGCTAATTTAGATAAAGTATTTATACTACAATGTCCTAGTCTTCTATGCCACAATCAACATTCATCATTTACCATGGATAAAATTTGACATCGTGATCAAGTATGTCATTTAAGTCCACTGCATATACATTCTCAAATCTTTTTGTACAAATAACACACAACTATCAATTACATTTCGAATTTGCAAGTATTGGGCTCAAATATAACTCTATACCCTTTATCACATAGTTGGATATGATATGAAAATTATGTAAAACCCGGGAAATTTTAAATTTTTATGAAAAAGGGCAAAATGGTAATGAACTATTATGGTACGAGTTGAAAACCCAATTTTTCTAGAACTCAAATGACAAAAGGACCTCACCGTTGGATTTTTCTCACAAAATCTAGTTATCCAATCAATTTTCGTTGAATTTTGAGACAATCAATTTTTTTGTGTTTTACGAGGCGATCGGGTGTAGTGTGACCAAAATAAACCCGATTAGAAATAAATTGTGAAACATGAAAAATAATTTAAAGTAAATTCAAATAAAAATATATTGAACTTGAAATGAGACGAAATTTAATTGATTCAGGACAAAATCAGACCCAGGAAAGGCGGAATTTAATTGATTTAGGGGAGAAAAATCATATTTTTTCGTCATACCCAGCTGATTTTTGGAAAAAGAGAGAAGGAAGAGAGGAAAGAGAAAAACTAGGGTTCTTCATCTTCTCTCTATGATCTAGGGCCAACCTTTGGTCGGAATCCTTCGGGCCAAGAACCAAAGTTTATCTACTCAGCAAGGGCTACGTCTATGTACCAAAAACTATGGGTTTTGACAAAATCTCAAAGCCGACATTTTTGAAAATCAAGGCTTGAGGCTTGATTTGGGTTCTTGGGAGCTTCCTACTATGCGTATTATGCTTCAAGAGGTCGGGTTCCTTTTCTAATTAGGTTTATTTCTAACCTAGGGTTGAAATATGAAATGGGTAGGGTATTAGAGATGTAATCTCACGTATGACACATACCTATGGTAGTTGAAATGTGAAAAATGGGTATAAGAATGGTTAAAATCAATTCTAGCATGAATTGAGTTTGTTGAAATTACTTGTTTGTGATTTCTTGAGATACGAGGTAAAAGAGGCATGTTATGTGTTTATAACTATGCCTTGAAGGTTTTTGATGAAATGCCTATATTGATTAAGTGTGTTATTGCGTTGAAAATGTTATAACATGTTTTGGTGAGGTAGTTAATGCTGGTTATATGCTTATGATGTAAGTCACCATGGAAAATATTGATGGATATTGAAGTTGTTCATAATGTGCTCATGACATATTGAACTTGAAATTGAAAATGCAATTGCACATTAAATTTGCATATGCACGGGAAATATTACATTCGTGGGCATGTGACATGAGTGTGGATGTGTATATGATTTTGATCAAACACTGCTCTTGGTGGATTATGCGTGGGCTCAAAAAATTCAGACTAAGGTCCGACTGAGTCGCACGAGTTGCATTAAAATTAGGGTCGGATATAGCAAGAAGGGCTAGACTGTTCCTCGGGTGCAAGACCCAGTGATTTGGATACACATTCTATTGGTATTGAGTCCACAAAGTGTGTCGGCGCATGCGGAGCCGTTGGTACAAGTCCATAATGCCATGTGTTATGGGAGTCGGTGAAGGCTCGAGTTGCATTGCATGTGTGAGTCTCACCTAATAACATGACATGACATTGTTACATTCATTCTTAAAGTTGTTTGGTCCTGGATGAATGCTTGTTGATTGTTGAATTGCGTATGAATATTTCATATATATCTAGGTTGGAGAGTAGCCTCTTTAGGAGATAAGCCTCTTTAGGAGATAAGCCTCTTTAGCATGACTTACCATTTATGGGGATAACATTTCAGGTGCAGGACAAGCGTTGGTGGATGGTTCTCACCTAGGCCCTCATTGATGAGGAAAAGCCGAGATGTGACTTTAAATTACATTTTTGTAAAGCAAATATATAATTTAGTTTTTGGATATGTAATATTATATAAAGGATTGTAAAATGGACTCATATGAACTATGTTTTGTGATATTGGATGAGTTAAAATCAAAAAAGGATTGAATCAGGGAAAATCTAAGCTCTTCTACCAGTAGAGTGTTGATCTTCTACTGGTAAAATGTTGATTATCTACGAGTAGAAGAATTCCAGTGGGCACTTCTACCGGTAGAAGTATTCCAGTGAGCTCTTCTACCAGTAGGTCCTCTTTAATTTTCACAAAATTGAAATGATCTCGTCAAGCCTTTGGGCTTTGGATCCTTTTGATCAAATGATGCAAATGGAGAAATATTAAGGTCAAATGGATGTGTATTGGACTTTGGAATGGTCAAGTGATTGAAATGTACAAAGGTTATGTGTTTGGGAGTGCTATAAGGGAAACTTTGTCCAAATACTGTGTTGTTTCTGATCTCGGTGAAGGGGATCTCATGCCATGGCTGTGAGATCCCAAATTTTTAGAAGTAGTTTAAGTGTAAAATATTATGAGTTTTGATGTGAAAGTATAAGGAATAGTTAAATTTTGTGGTTGACATATATAATAAGTGAAATAAAGGGGAGTAAAGTATAAATATCTTAACATTTATACTTCTTTGGTCTTCACCCACGTGAAGACTTTGAAAAAATACAGAGAGACAAGACAAAGAAAGAGAGAGAAAGAATAAAAAAATGGGAGCGTGAGGACACTATCCGAGCTACCTATCCGTTTCTGTTCGAGGATGGAGGTACATCTCTTATAGTCATACAGTATTTAATGACTTTTTGCATATGCATGTCATTATATGTGCATGTGGGTATAATTTCAGGGGCGAAATTCCCTTAAGGGGGAGAGAATGTAAAACCCGAAAAAAAAAAAATTTAAAAAATTATTATTATTAAAAATCTAAATTAAAGGGGTGATATAATAATTAATTGTTAGTATAAGGGTCAAAAACGTAAAATTTTTTTAAAAAAATAAAGGTAAATTTATACTATATATATAAATGTGTGTGGAAGACTAAGTCTTCCACTTTTTCCTTTCTCCAGCCAGTGCCGAGTGAGTGAGAGAGAGAAAAAGAGTTTTGTTTTTTTTTTTATTTTTTTATTTTACTCCTTTCTTCTTCTTCAGATTTACGAAGATTGGACTGTTAAATCGCTTCGGACCAAGAATTAAAGTTGCTCTACTCAGCGAGAGCTACGCAACTACACCAAATATCGTATTTTTCTCCAAAAAAAATATCAAAACCGATAATTTAGGCCTAAGGCTTAGGAAGCTAAATTTGGGCTTCCTTGGAGTTCTAGTAAGTGAGCTCACGCTACGAGAGGTAGGGTTTCGCCTATTTAGATTTAATTTCAACTTAAAATATGACATATGAAATGGGTAGGTTATGGGTGTATATCACATGTTAAGTCTTGACTAGTGTAACTAGTGAGTCAAATATAAGATTTATAATTAATTTTGTGATTAATAAAATCCTATTACGATTGAGTTGGTGTAAGTTAATGTTAGTGGTTTAAAGCATGTTAATTGTATATTATCATTATTTATGTTTTAATGACATATCAAGTTTAATAAAATTATTAGTTTGTTATGTGATTATGAAATAATATATATGTTAAAAGATTATTTAACATATGATTATTTTGGTGGACTTGTGCTTATGTTTTTATAATTAATAAACATGTTGCCATGTTGAAAGTCATAGCATACTAGTTGTGTAAATTGATGTGCTCTTTAGGTGTTTAATTAAATGCCTAGGTGAATACAAGTACGTTAGTTAAGTTGATTATCTTACATAACACGCTTGAGATCGTGTTAAAATGTCATTATATTGTATTCATTTTGTAATGGACATTGTATTGCATTATGCATGGATTGCATTCATGGGCATTGACATGGGTGGGAGTGTATGTATGGTATGAAATCAATCACCACATAGGTGGTTGATCGTGGGCTCAAAAAAGTCACACTAAGGTTCGGCTGAGTCGCACGGGGAAATTAAATGGATAAATGTGTTGGGGATAGCAAGAAGGGCTAGATTTTACCTCGGGTGCAAGATCTGCTTACTTGGTTTATACACTTTCCGGCGGTGAAATTTCAGAAAAGTGTAATGGCAGAAACGGAGCCGCAGATGGGATGTCCTGAAGATCCGTTGATGGTTGGTGTCCCATTGGTGTAATACCATAAATCACCTCCCCACAAAGACACAAGAAAATGAATTGATCTATCCCTTCTTGCTATATCCGACACTTTTTTTTCATGTATGCAACCATGCGACTCAGTAGGATATTCAACCCCACTTTCCTGAGCCCATTCATCAAACACCATGCATGGTGATTGATTCAACCATGCACTCACACCCATGAAATGCGATGTGTTCTCCGTGCATATGCAATGGATTGAACCATTGCACTACCAACATCATGCTCAATGTAATGAATGACAATGAGCCAATTTAACCACATATCATGCCCTATATGTAATGAATGCCATATGGACAAATTAAACCACACATCTCAACATGTGTCATGACAATTTATATCAATGCATATAATTACCACAATTTATTACAATGTCAATATATCAACATTTGTATCAATTAATTCCCAAGTATGCTACCACATAATCCATGTCAATAACACACTTAAATCACAAGGCACATTATAAACACATAGCATGCCCACATAAACCCAATTTTCAAGAGTTTACATAAACACATCCACATATCAAAATCAAGCTTCAAGGGATTTCACAAATGAATTCCCTATGCCAAACCCAACTAGGAATTTGTCTAGGCCAATTACATACCCATTTCCTCATTTCAATAACCCTAGTCAATCGACCTAGGTCATTATATACCCTTACCCATTTCATAGGACAACTTAGGTAAGAAATAAATCAAAGTAGGAGAAACCCTACCTCTTGGAGCGTGAGAACACTGGTAGAACTTCAAGAATACCTCCCAAGCTCTAAAACCCTTGACTTCACAAAATCCTCCCCTTGGATCTTCAGTGAAATCTCTCGTTCTTGGTATGTACATGTAGCCCTCGTTGCGTAGACCAACTTTAACTCTTGGTCCAAAGGATTTCGACCGACGGAACTTCTTGGATCGAAAAAAGAAAGGTAGAATTTCTATTTTCTCTCTTCTCTCTCTTCTCCAACGTGTGGTGTGCTGAACAATTGGGGGGAATATCTGATTTTCAGATATTTTATCCCCTATTTATACTTTTAATTGCATGGTCCACATTGTCCCGCTCGTTTATTACTTTTGGGTCCATTTTTAACCTGAAACGACTTAATTAAATTCTGATTTTAGTTTAAATTAATTTTATTTAAAATTTTATTCAATTATAAGAAAATTTTATAATTTCTATTTTTGGGAACCTTTAAAAGTTTATTCGTCATCATTTGTCTCGTAAAACGTGTAAAATTTGACTATCTTAGAATTTAACAAAAATTGACGTGGTAACTCAATTTCACAATACGAATCCAATGGTGAGGTCCGTTGCATCATCCGAGATTTATAAAAATTATTGATTTTAAACCTGTATTATAGAGATAAATTACCATTTTGCCCTTTTTCGAAAAATGTTCAAATTTACCCGGGTTTTACATTTAGGTCAAAATAATATTATCATTTAATATGAAAGTTTGAAAAACCTTGGGATAGGTGATATGGGGTGTAGTAGAAGTTTGGAGGTGTTCTGGGGTTAAAACATATTTTCGAGAGGATTCAAGTGGAAAGGAAGTTGACACTAATTTAGTATTTTGACCATAACCTTTTACCTAGATATCTGATTGAGCTTATTCTTATCACGCTGGAAAGTAAACTTCAAGAGTTACAAAAGTCTATGTCATGCAAAATTTTGTGAATAGGCCTCTAACTAAGTCAAAATCTAGCCGGAAGTCTATAATGTTTTTGGGAAGTGAGTTTGGAACGTCTGGATAAAAGATTGCAATTCGGACGTGCCTCCTATGTTAGCCCCGATTAGTTTTGAGTCCTTTCTCTGCTTTTGGCCTGATAAATACCCTAGGAACATGTTTTAGAGCTCCTATACACAAATTTCAAACCCAAGAAGCCTAGGAGAGTTTGGAGAGAACAAAAAGGAGGGGAAACAAGCTAGATATTGAAGGATTAACATGTAGAAATTACACCAAAATGCATTAGAATCAACTATTTTCAGAGCAAGGTAGGGGATTTTTTCAAACTTATTCATTAAGGTTTAGGGTCATACATATGTATCTTTTTTTTCCTATTACAATATATATATAATAGATCTACGACATGTTTGCAATCTTCGAACTATATGATCCATGTTCTTGGAAAACTTACATGTTTTACATCCAAAATTTACGTGTTCCTAATAAAAACCCTAGATCTTGGATATTGGTTTCTTGAATACTTCTTTTTACAATCTCTTGCATGTTTTGATTAAATTACTCTTGCATTTGAAAATTTGGGGAATTATGAATTTGGGTAAATGTGGAATTTATTGAATTATATCTCTTGTGTTGGAATTGATGGTCTTGGGTTACACGCGAACCTATATCATATAGTGTTTAGACGGGTTTCTTACCTTGAAGGGTTCAAAGGTTTCCTATCACTCGTATTGAGGTCAATTCCTTGTTGGGTTCAAAACCACTATTCTTCAAATCCACTATTCATTCTGTAGGGGAACAAGGATGAGTGTTAACACCAAACTTTTTCAGTGTACATCCTTCCTAAACTTTGTTGTCCTATGGGGATATTATTATTGAAAGGTGTAGTTTTGTGGGCAAAATATTTTTGTTATATGGATGCTTGTTGATTCAACATGTATACATGAGATATTATTGTTATAAAGTGTTGTTTCCTAAATTACTCCACTTATATTATGGTTTTACTACCACATTATCATAAATCTTAGATCGCTGTCACTGGTTTACTTCAAAGTTATATAAGTTATTTGTTGAAATCAAGGCCTACCTGTTTTCATCAATTTTATATTCCTTGTCTACATTTGGAAGATGTTCTCTATTGGGCTTGTTTGCTTACCCATTCCTTTAACATTTTTCATATTGTAGTTTTGAAGAAGATATTACTTTAGGTGAGCATGAGGACTATAGGGTTGAGGCGAATCAAGTGGTGGATCCAGCATTGGAAGAATATTGAGTTGGTTAATTGTCTCATAATTAATGTTTATGAACATTTCTTAAATTAGTTAGCTGGAGGGTAATTAATATAGTTTTTTATGTAAGCCCAAGTGTTCATTTATGTTGTATTTGGCATTGTTGAGAGATGTTGATGAGTGATATGGATTTATTTTAGTTATGCTCTAATGGTTGATGGTTGTAGTTTAGTTCATGCCTATATTGTGGAAACTGCTGCGTGACAATGTTGGTATTCAAGCTTAAGAATTAGGTCTTACATGGGAGTAGCAGGTTGTGGGAGTAGGAAATATAAGATGGAAAGAACCTTAGACTTGAATCTTCTTGGAATTGTGCATTTATAAGATAAGTGTGGGTTGATTCTTAGCCAGGTTATGGATTGTTTATTCGCATTCCTGAATTTTAGCTAGCTTAGAAGAATTGATGTATTTTTTGGGATGGATATGCTAGATATCTACCATATTATGGATTATTTTAGTAAAAGACTATCATTTTTTTTCCAGTTAGTAATAGAAGCTACGCATGAATATTTAGGGAAATAGTTTTGCCAATATTGAAAAATGTTATAAGATATGATTAGTGACAAAAGAGCACCCAAACTTGAATTGGACAGCTACAATAGAACCATCAGTCAAGCAAGATACCCTTCACTAATTGGACAATAACTTTGTGTTGAAAAGTCAAAATTGTGCACCTTTTTTTTTTTAAGAAACGAAATTCATATACCTTTTCAACCATATATGTCACACATGCTAAAATTTCTTGAGTTGAATGAGTTTATTCTTCGAAGTGGGCCAAAATTTGTGCCTTACTTTTTATGGGACAACAGAGTGTTGTGCCCTTTTCCTTTGACTCTTGAGGACTTATCCTTAATCAAGCTTTCACCACCTTTTAGGCTTTGATTTAAAGATACCCTAGTGTCAATTGAAATGTCTTGATGGACCATGAGATAAAATGTTGTTATTGTTTTGTATCATGTCGATTTTAAGTATTATGCCTAACTATTAGTGTTGTTTATATATTTGGAAGTCAAGGAGGTGTGATAACTCAATTTTTTTTGTGGAGGTAAGTTCAACTACGATGTTTTAAAGATAGACTAGGCTTTGAACAATAATGGTTATGGGAAGTTATGTGTGTTGCTCAAAAGTCAAGAAAATTGAGAAATGATTAGGAAGTTTTTTTTAAGGTGAAAACTATGGTATTGTTTTGTTTTCCTTTAGGGTGAGTGCGATAGTATGAAATAATACAATTCTCAAATGTGATCAATTGGAGAAAAATGATGAAATAGCCTTGAATGGGTGCCAGTTCTAGGAACAAGGATAGGAATTATTGTAATGCCCTAAAATCCCCCTTGGACAACATTACTAACTAAAACCATTCACATCATGAGAGCAACTAAATGAACTCTATAACAAAAGATAATTTCATTCATCATTCATAATATATACGTCATCATCCAAAAGAATATGCCCAATTATGGCAAGTACATCCAAAAGAATAATCATCTATTAGCTTGCAGCGGAATAATAAAATATTAGACATCACATTGTTTCAAAATAATTTCCTAAGTCTAGAACATAAGAGAGTATCGATCTAAACGTCTACCTCGGGATCCACATTTCCATCTATTGGAGCTTCCCAATGTGCCGACTCATCAACGCTGAGCTCCTCCTCTAGACCATAATTTGAAAAGGATATTGTTTGTAGGGGGTGAGCACTAAGCTCTGTAGGAAAATCCTCCCAAACTCGAACAAGCTTTGGAAAGTAAATAAAACAAGTCGGTCTCTTTTCACAAATATCATATATCAATTTTGAAAGAAAAGAGGGACATTTCATTTGATCTCAAGTTTAAGCAATATTCGTACATTAAATAAAGAAGTAAAACCAATTCCCAATCATAAGCCATTTCCAACAAGTTTTTGCCATAAATCATTTCCACAGCAAAAACTATAATCCACAATTTGTAACATTACGCATGATGTGTATCAAAACACAACTTATATCTCAGGCATGATGTAAGATATTGCATGAATAAACATATTGAGAATATTCTGGCCCACACACACACACCCAAATCCTCTCAAGGATATACAACTTTAGGAAGGGCGTATACAAACTCATGGCAGTGACGAATCCAACCTAGGAATAGTATACTAACCCTCAACCACGGTACCCGTGAGCAAATAGTGGTTTGGTCCTCACAAGACACCAACCCCACTACGAGTGGTAGAAAAAATTCAAACCTACCCGAAGTAACAAACGCATTTACCCACTCTATGATACCCGATCAACGGCCACCCATGGTAATCCAAACATCCACAAGAGATACAATATCCAACCAATTTCTCAAATAACAAACAAAAATCTAAAATTTCCAAATTTCTCGTATGTCCTTCCAATAGAACAAGTTATGAAAATATGCAAGAGATCATCATAAATACCATTTTATTGTTCAATACAAAGTACTATTGTTTAAAACATGGTAATATTTGCAAGAATATCAAGAATCAAAGATTTCATAGCATACATACAAGATTTAGAGTCAAAAGAATACATATATATAAGCCCTAGCCTCAATGTAAGAGAATAGGAGAAACCCCTACCTTTGAATCAAAGTTACAAGCTAAAGCCCAAGCTCTAGAGACTTCCTTCCTCCCTTTCCTCTTTTCTTTTATCTTCTCCTAGGGTTCTAAGAGGTTTGAGGTGAGAGTGGAGTGAAAGAATGGAAAAAAATGGGTTCAGAATGGTGTTTTAAACCCAGCAATTCCCGAATTTTACTGTTCATGGGCTGAATTTGGGTTTTTCTCCAATTTTACGGGTTTGCCACTAAAAATCTCTAATTTAATCCATATGACTACTCTAAAGTTTTTCAACGTTTCAAATTCATTTTTAATATTATTTTAACCTAAAAAAATTTAGTTTTATGATTTATCTTTATACTAAAGTAAATTTATGCTTGAAACACTAAACTGACTATTTTATCCTTTTGAACCGCTATTAGGGACTATTAAATCAATTGACCCATCCGAGGTCCAACCTACCACCATTAGTACTCTATCATTATCCATTTATAACATTGGAATGAAAGAATACATAGCCCAAAAGCTTGGTGAAACAATCTAGAAATTTTTGATTTTTAGAAAGTGTACCGATGCACGTACCGGTACGGTTTGCCTACTGGATTTTGTCGTACCGGTACGCTTTGCCAGTTTCTTCCCGTTTCACGTGTTTTCAAATCCAATCCATTCCAAACCTTTCTAAAACCAATCCACACTTATACAACATATATTTGTACATTAAACATAGTTGGTACAAGCTCTATTACAAACGATTTTATATATTTACTTGCTATATATATAGACAAGAGTGTGGGGGTTTATAATTACGATTATAATTTCTAGGCAGATTAGAGGTCATTCTATAACCACGTACTTGAGGATATTAGTATTAGTTTAGAAGTACTTTGGCGAGTGGCTAGTGATGCTTGAGGTAGAATTAAACATAAGATAGTAACACAACTTTAGTGCATTTGAGTTCTTTGAATTGTTAGAACGACTAAGCGTTAAACTGATAGAGGACGTTCTAATTATGCAATCCTATTCTACTGTGGGCTAAGTTCATAGACTCTCTAAAGTTAGTAGCAACCAAGAATCTCTTGGTTGAGCTTGGGGTTGATAGTTGACTTGCACACACAAATTTTAATTAAAAATTAAGGTCAAGGGTAAATGTATAGATTTAGAGACATATGATAATGAAAACTTGGAAGCTTGATTAATTATTGTCAGTTATCCTTGACTTTCAATATTGTTGGACTAAAGACTATAGATGTTCAAAAGTTTGAAGTCAAATATAGTGGACAATTATTAGAATAAGGATGATACCCAATGCTTGGTGTGAACTTTATCGGAGTGTGAGATCTATAAACATTATTGGAGCCATGTTGTGGAGTACAAAGTTTTTCTACGTTTCTTAAACGATATAATAAAGTAGAGCTATTTTTGAACCAATGAAAAATAGCAGTTTAGATTAATTCGGGTTAAAAAATAACTTCATATGACGAACTAGGTTATCTCAAATTATTGACATCTTAGATCATCCCAAAAATTTTAATCTGATGTACCAGATTAAATTTAAAATAATTATTCCCAAAATAACCGTAATTTAAGGTTCCAAATTTAATTACTCAAATAATTCTAGTGATCACCTTTCCATTCTGAGACCCAAATAATTGACCCCTTGGATGCTCTCTTCTCTTCAGTGATCTTCTTTCCATATTGAGATCCATTCTCCCCAAAATCTTGCACTAATGCACTGCCCCTTCCAATTGACCCTATGTCTTCTCCAATTCCTACCGTAATGCAAATGTTCTCTCTCTCGCTCTCTCATCTAGCATGTTTCTCTCCCTCTCTACTCATTCCTTTCTCCTCTCTCCCTTTGGTATTACCCTTTACACTAGTATGTCTTCGCCCCTTCTCTCTCTACCTTTAAGTTCCTGTCACACACACACACACACACACACTCAATCACACGCACACATACACATAGCGACACACACATCCCCTATAACACACACGCATACGCACACTAACAGATTGATGCACTACTGCTCCTCTTTTTGTCGTTCTCCCCCTTTGATTTTGTTGTCAATTTTGCCATCTGATTTCATCTTCTAATTTCATTGCCAACATTTGGAATTAGATAAATTGTATTTTTTTTTAGCGAATCATAGAACTTTTTTTGTATGCTAATTGTTTGATAGAATGTTTCACTTATGGAATTAGTGATGAAGCTTTCTGATAAGAATTCTTCCTATTGCACCTTTCCATTTTTTGAATTGAAATTTTGGTATTTGTTTGTTACGAATTGAAAATTTCTAAACTAGAATCTTAGAGGATTTATAGTTCCTTCTACCAATAGTTTTGATTTATTGACACTTTTTGATGGTTATGCGTGCTTCTGTCTTGTTGTCTATTTCTCTTTCTGCTGTTCATCTTTCTCTACACTGCCACGTGGAACTCTTGCTTCTCTCTCTCCGCTGCTCATTCTGTATGCATAACACACACAACGTAAATAAGGTGTTTGACCAAATGACCCTAACTTGACAATACACTATAAATGGTTCATAGAAAACCCTATTTAGATTTAAAATTTTGGAACTATTTTCCTCTATTTTCTTAGCAAGCAAACAAAATTTCACTGTATACTGTGAAGTAACTTTTTTTCTGGGTTTCTTGATCCTCTCCCCACTAGTTTCTTTGTCTATCTTTTTCATGGACATTTTTTTTGTCATTTGGAGCAATTGTGTATTGCTCTAGAACACTTTTGAGGTTGGCTTTGTTTCTCTATAGCATTCAATTGTGTGTAGAGTATGATTATGAACCCATTTGGTTGTCATTGTGTGGTGTAATTAGTTAATTGGTTTTTTTTGGGTGTTTTGTGGTTTTAGATCCATACAGGATTTGGTTGACAGTTCATTTCAAGCCGATTCGTGTTTACCGTTGTTCTGATAGATCATGTTATCTATGTCTGACCATTAAGGAAGCCAAACATTAATTAAATTGGGTTGGGTTTCTATGTTTTTCTTCTGGTAGCAGTGATGTTTGTGTTCATACAATAACATATGCATACCTTACATGTTTTTCTTCGCTTGTTTATGCATTTGATTTCGATATTTGTTTGTTTGTCTTTATGTGAGTGTATGCGCTTTGAATACATTTTTTGGGTCATGTGAGATTAGTATTTGGAGCATTATTAGATTTTTGGCTTTTGATTTATTCTCTTCGATGCCATGTAGAACTTGAGAACAAAATAGTCAGGAATGTGCATGCACTATTCTATTCTTTTCTCATACAATAATTTCATACATAACTAGGAATGTGCATGTACTATTTTTTGTTGGTTTTTTTAAATTTTAAATTTTTAATTAATTTCATTTCTTCGTCAAGTGTGTCTCTAGTTTTGGGCAACTAATTTGTTTATAATTCATCAGAAGCCTAATAGCGTATGTTTTTCTATACTCTACTTTGACTCATTTGGTTTATCTTTTTTATTTATTTTCCTTGGTTCTCACTCATTTTTTCTTTCTTTGTTAGCTGGTGATAGAATCCTAGGATCAAGAGCTGCTGGGTGCAAATATTCCATCCCTGAGGTTGGTAGTAATTTCAATTAGGTTATTTTTTTGTCTAATTACTATGTTGGGCTCCTTTTAGTTGATTTTTAGTATCTTATGTGATTTTTTTCATGTTACAAACTTTATTTTTATTGACTCCGACAACATTGGTTGTTGATTCTGATTGTCAAATCATACAAGGTTAGAACATCGGTTGTGTTCCTATTTATAGCCTATATTGTTTATAGTTTCATGCATGATGTATTTGACATTATTATGCAATGAATTGCACAAGATTAGCCAGTGGCCATGGAGTCATCAAAAAATTTGACAAGATTGGTTTTTTGATTCTATTAGCATGAGTTGTGGGGTATATCACCTTAGGTATGCCAAACTTTGTTGGTATGAGTATTGAAAATTATAAATTTTGAAAAAGAAACCTTGATAGTTAATTAGGATGGTTGGAAGGATGTAATCTGAGCAACCAATGTCAAAACCTATCTGCTAAGAAGATATGCTAGGAAAAACAAGTGCGAGTTGTAGATGAAAAAGGTGAGTTTTAACATGAGTGGAGAAACTATTAATTGAATTTTGGGATAAAAGACTAGGTTAACCTTTTAACTAGTGGATCAATATCATCTAAGGGATTATGAATAATTGTTAAGGCTATGGTGACTAATGTGGTTAAATTGAGGAACATTTGATGAATCATTGAGATTCTTGTTTTGGCTGTGATTATGTTACAAGAAATTTGATGGCATTGATTTGAGAGAGATTATTGTGCTAGATTGAATCATGGGATTCAATATTATATGTAACATGAGTACAATGGAGAGGTTTGTGAAAGTTGTTAGGGATTGATTATATGGCTTGGCACTCTCAAGGAAAGAGATTTAGAATGAATATGTGGGTAATAGAGAAAACAATTAGTGTAGATTGAGTTGAAAAATAATATGGATATTAAGATTAATCTAAAGTAGTTAGGATGTGAGTCGGCTATGAAGGGGATTGTATGACTTATTGATTTGAAATCAAGATTTGGGTCTAAAAATAAATATCTTAGAAATTGAACATAACCCTTAGCCTAAGAAGTTCATTTGGTTATTTACTAAAATTTCTTTTAGAGGGGAAAGATGGATTGTTAGTGTATATATTTGGAAGATAAAATTGGAGGACATTTATGGTTAGGATTCAATTGTACATATTTTGGTGGAATTTGACATATCTTCACTGTAATGCCCCGATTTTTCTCTTCTTTTCGGAGACGTTAATTGATATAAAAACATCCAAATAAAAATAACAGAGCGCTAATTGTCCCAATAAAATTTTATTTATTAAAATCATCTCCCAATACAAATGAATCCATCAATATACATAAATCTCTCAATATAATTAAAACATCAATTACATCGACATCTCCTCGTCTTTAATATAGTTTGGTATCAGAGCCTAGGCTTCAAATATTTCATGGGATTTGTGGGAAGTGAGTTCATTGTGTTTTAAGGAGTTACGGATTCTTGGTGAATTAAGAAATTTCGGGGACGAAATTCTTTTAAGGGGGAAAGAATGTAAAACTCGCGAATTTTTTTTAAACTTTTTCCAACAAAGGGCAAAATGATAATTTGTCACTATAATAAGAAATCGAAATACGAATTCTCTAGAGCTCATATGACACAACGGACTTCGTTGTTGGATTCGTATCGCGGAAACTAGTCATCCAGTCGAATTTCGTCGAATTTTGAGATAGTCAAATTTTTGCACGTAATTCGAGGCGATTGGAACCTTTTAAAGATCCCCAAAAATGAGTTTTATAAAATTTCCTTATAATTGGATAAAAGTTCAAATAAAATTAATTTGAACTTAAATTAGGATGAAATGAATCGTTTCGGGATGAAAAATGGACCCGAAAGTAGGAAATATGTGGTGCGATGTGCACCACACTTTGAGGCTAATTTTGGAAGAATCTAGAAGGTTCTAAAAGATTTTAGAATATTCCTAGGATATTCCATATTTTAGAATATTCCTACGATATTCCACATTCTAGAATATTCTTCTAGAATTTTTCTAGGAGTCCTGAAGGCCTATAAATAGGGGACTTGGTTATGGAATTAGGAGGAAAACATATTGGTGACCCCCCCAGAGAGAAGGCAAGAGACGTTGGGGAAAAAGAGGAAGAAACCTGAGTTATCAAAATTCAAACAATGATTTTGAGGTACGGGGGTGGTATGCAATATGCTTTTCTTAAATCTCTTTGCAAAGAATATTTCTTTGATTATCCTATGATTTGTATTCCAACTTGTGCTATTGTTATTTTGGAATTTCGATTGAATATCGTTGAATATTTTTGTCTCATTGATTGTGTTATGTGGATATTGAGACGGAATCGTGGCAGCCAATAACCGATGCATTGCCAGCCGGGAGACTCGTGGAATCGAGTTGAGGTGGGATGATTGGTGAGGTTTCAGATCTGTGTTAAGATTCTGTATGATGTGTGATATTGAAATATGATATTGGTACCTATTGATTGAGATACTTTGTGATACTCGATTATTGTAATTAAGCATATTTTTCCTCGTCATATTGTATACTTCCCCGCTTAATTTAATATTTTTAGGCTGATTTTAGAGAAAAGATTGGAACGAAATAATCAAAATATTAAAGACGATGAGATGTCGATGTAATTGATGTTTTAATTAGCGTTAATTGCTTTTTACCCCCTTGTGGTTTTGTGTAAAAGTATCTTACCTATTTAACGTTTAAAATTATGCACATTACTTCCTTATGGTTATGTACCAAAGTAAAACCGTTACTTTTATCATCCAACTTAACGAAGAGTGTACTTTACATGCTCAAAATATGTTGTGGACTTTGTTTTCCTCCAAAAAAATATTGTCTAAGTGCCTAAAATACCCTTTATACTAAAATAGCTAGGGTTATTAAATGAGTAAGTTTCCATTCCCAGATTTAATTACCCATTAAATGAATAATTGGAAGCTATGTTGTATCCTTTCCCAGATTTCTATCATGCTAAAGGGTCTTGATTTCCAAATTAGTCACATTTTAAGAGAAGCCAATGCAATGGTTGATTTTTTGTCCAAGCAAGCTACGCAGATGGGATGAAATAAAATGCCGAGCAGATTTTTGTCCAAGCAAGCTGCGCAGATTTTTCTCCTTATAAAATGAAAAAAAATACTGTGTTTTAAAAAAAATAAAAAAAAATTAGATTCAAGAACATTAATAGATGATTAGGTTTGCCATCAAAATTAGATTCAAGAACATCTAGTATTATAGGTGAATTTGGAATTGCTAAAGACATATGTTCTGTAATAACATTTTGATATCCATGGGCAATACTCAACTAACAATAAGAAAGAGTATTTGATTCAACAATAAAAAATCCATAGACAATACTCCAAATCCATAATGTCAAAAGCAAATTTGATTCACAATAAAAAAAACAAAAAATTGTGTTAATTCAAAACCACGTAACAATAGTGATTAACCACCAAAACCTAGTTGGTTATCCAAAATAGTTATGCATTAGCCATGATTAAACATAAACAAAAAAGAACAAAATCAAATTTGTAGTCATTACGTGCTGCCGCCTTTTTTCCTCTGCCTTATTTTCTCCAATAGACTTGAAATAGTTGGTGCTACACCTCTTCCAACTGCTCCATTCCTAACAATTGTTCCTCTTCCAGCTACAGCTCCAACTCCAACTCCAACTCCAGCCCCAGCCCCACCAATTGCACCTCTTTCTCTTCCTTTTTGAGTTGTATCTCTCCCAGATCCTGTCACAGTAGTTGCAGATGGACCTCCGATATTTGTAGCATGTGCATTAGATGAACTTGCTTGTGTTGACTGTATGATGTTCACCAGAAAATGTTAATGGGACATTATATATTATTTAGTTAGAAAAGACAAATGTTGTAAAAATGCAGGTTTACCTTAAACCTCTTTGATTTTGGGTGAGGTGCATTCTTGCATGACCTAATATTGTGTCCTTGTTTAAGGCATCTTCCACATGAAACTGGAATATTTTTTCTAGTTGCTTTAAAAGGATTCCTTGGCTCATCTGCATCCCTCTTCCTCAATTTCTTGGGTCTTCCAGGTTGCTTCCTAATCAAAGGAGGCAGTATTGGGTCATACCCTATTTGAACCCAATCATGATGACTTGGTACGGGATAAACCATGTGCTTGTATACCTCCATATATGTGTTCTTCCTGTAATACACATGCACATAGTCTTCTGGAGTATGCCTAAGTTAATAAATTGCACTGATTGCATGCTTACAAGGTATACCTGTGAGGTCCCACATCCTACAACCACAAGTTCTAGACCCAACATCAACAACACTTACCTTATCATAACTGGTGCAAAATGGAAGATTTTCACATTGAGTACAGCTAGGCAGTCTCATTTTTACCCTTCCTGGTTTGCTCTTCACTACAGCTGTTTGTGCATATGACGGGACCACTCGAACCACGCAAGGTATAGTTCGACTTAATCTCCAAGTAGGACCCCTTGTTCAGTCAACTCTATTCCATGTAGCGGATATACTATCAAAAAAATAGAAAATGTTGCTGGCACGACCTTGGATCCACGCCAACTTGGTTGTGGTATCCTCATATCATATCAGTATCAAGTTTCCCATGAACGGAACCATTATCACTGTAGTTGGTGAACTTGATGTTGAGGAAGAATGCATCAAACCTTAAATTTCTTCTCACCAACCCAACTAGCAAAATAGTTTCTGGACTCAACTTTATTTTTTTCTAGTTTATCTTGTATGTTTGGACAAATATGTCCTTCATACTTTTCCATTCCAATCCTCTTAATTTGCATTCTGTTCATTAACCATCTTCTAACCCATTCAACTAAACCCAAAACTGGTTTTTCTCTTGCCTCTAAAATAACACTATTGAATGACTCTGAAAGGTTGTTAACCAATATATCACTTCTTGACCTAGTATGGAAATGTGATCTTGCCCAGTGACATGGATTGATCCTTCCCAACCATTCAACAACATTTATTTTGTTCCCAATCTTTGGATCAGCCTTCTCAATCAACTTCATACAGTGTTCAAATTCCCTCACATTACTAGTTGAAGCAGCCTTCTAGAACAAGTCCTTTAATTCTTTACCTTTGAATCTATTTTTGAAATTGTTATACATATGTCTTAAGCAATACTGTGTTCAGCTGTAGGCATAATCACTTCAAAAGAATCTATTAATCCCTTTTATCTATCAGATATAAATGTCCAACCAAACACCTCACATCTTCCTATGTCTTCCATTAGCTCTTCCAAGAACCACTTCCATGAATTACCACACTCTAACTCTACCACAGCCATGGCAATGGGAAACATGTTATCATTTCCATCTCTGCCAACAACACTTAACAGTTGACCACCATATACACTTTTTAGGAAACAACCATCCAAACCTATAATTGGTCTGCAACCATTCAAAAATCCCTTCTTCTGTGCATCAAGCCTCACATATAACCTCTTAAATGTAGGCAAAACATCTATAGTAGGCCTTTCCAAGAACATTTTCAATACACTATCAGGGTTATATTTCCTAACGGTTTCACAGTAATCCCACAACCTGGCATATTGTTCCCTAACATTCCCTTGCATAACTTCCAATGCCTTTCTTTTAGTCCTATAACATTGATGTGTGCTAACATTTACCATTATTTCCCTATGAACACCTCTCATGAAGTTTCTTGGTTCCAACCTTGGCTCATCTCTTAACTTGTTAATGAAATTTCTTGATAAATATCTAGAATCTACCAAATGATTCTCATAACTTCTCCCACAAGTGTGTTTTCCAGATATAGTCTTTATCTGAAATGTTGATGTCCTATTGATTGGAGAAGCATGAATTCTCCAAGTACAGCCCCACCTAAAAACTGTTGTGATTCTATTGTTTTCATTTTTTATCCACTTTAGGTCATAACATCCTTGTATCACCCACTCCTTTAAAGCCTCTCTAAAGATTTGAGGGGAGGCAAATCTCATTCCAACCTTTTAAGTCTGGTTTGTCCATGTCCCTTTCTTCATTAAAGTCAACATAAGGATCAATTTCTTCATCCGATTTGCTATCTTTACTCAATTTGTCCCATTCATCCTCAACATCAGAATACCATTGGTCAGTTTGAACATTAGCAACTTCTACACTTTCATGCTCTGCAAATAAAGTTTTTGCATTTTGAGCATTTCCAACATTTCCAGATTCTGATACCTCTTTTCCAGTGGCAGTTTCAAGCATATTCTCAGTCATATTTCCTTGAAGTATAGTAAGACCAATCTCTGAAGTACCAGTATCATTGAAAATGTCATCCTCTCCAAGCCTCTCTAAACCTTCATTCATCCAACTGGGATCCCCACTGTCACTTGCTTCTGTTGTAGGTTGGGCATTATTTGATTCTGCACATCCTTTTGACATTCTAGGTTCACCAACATTTCTCCCTCTGCAGAAATTACTTGAATAGGTTCTTGCCCTTTCTCTATATATACAACAATTACATCAAATCCTCTATATGCCATAAGCATATCCCTGACTTCCTTGTCTGAATTAATAGCAATCAGACCATTGTCTAAGCTAAACCCAGGTATTATGTACCACATGTTTATAATATTAGGCTTATCTGAAGTTAAATCCTCATACATTCCTCTTAATTCAAACAATGACATCTTATCTGGATCACACTCATATATTGTGTTCATTTTACCTTTCTTGTAAACAACACTTGGCTGCCATTCAAAGTATCCACCATGATTTAACTCAATAGAAAAACAATAGTCCACTCTAAATGAGGAACAAACAAAAACTGAATAAAAAATTAAATAGTAATAAACAACTCAAAAAAGAAAAGAATAACATGCAACTAGGGAATAATAAACAAATAAGAACAATTTACCCACTAAAAAAACACAAGGACCCACATATAACTACAAAACATCAAAAAAAATCTTGCCTCAAAACAAGACAAACATTGAGATGAAAATGATGCATATTGAAAAGAGTTAATTTTATCCAATACCCATGTATTTTAAACCATTCAATATCTTAGATCTGCGATGGAGATCTGTGATACACTAAAAAAGTATTGTGATTCATGTTTTTCATGACCCATATTTGTAAAAACAAAAATTAACAAGTAGAATAATTTTAAGTCACTCAATATGCAAGCCAGAACTTTTTTGTTTACCTTTACCAAAGCTTGAGCAACCAGTAGAATCCCTAGTATGATCTCGTACAAGGAAAACAAGAAGCCCAGTTCCCAAAAGGGAAATTAACTCTTGCGTACAAGGAAAACAAGAAAAATCAACCGAATCCCTTTGCGAAAGAGGCTGGTCTCAGATTTGTGATTTCATGCCTTTGTCTTTCCACGTTGTCTTGCCTTTGTCTTTCCTTTTTTCTTTGTTTATTTGTCTAACTTTTCCTTTCCATTTTTTCTTTTTTGGTCAGCTGTTTGACTAATATTATCAAGAGTAAATTAGATAAAAAAAGGGTAGTACATTAATTTTATTATTTTATTAACGGTGTTAATTATTTCATTTTGGTACATAACCATAAGGGGGTAATGTGCATAGTTTTAAACGTTAAGTAGGTAAGGTACTTTTACACGAAACCACAAGGGGGTAAAAAGCAATTGACCCTTTTAATTATTGTAACACCCCAAAAATTGAGAGTCCTTAATTTAACAAAATTCGGGCAGAGTCTCCTTTGTACAGAGAGCTCTACTTAAAACACAACTTGTGCAATTATACTATATTGACCACACCGGGTCTATTTACCCATCAAATAATAAAATTTCATTGACCACATGTAATATCCACCATATCATCCCAAAAAAGTAGGCCAAGCTGTGACACTTATATTCCAAAAGAATTATACTCAAATTTAGCAACAGAATAAACAAAATAGTAGACTATACATGATTGTAAATAAATTCCTTAGTCTAGCACAAAAATAAACTATAGCTGTAGATGTCCACCTCGGGATCTAGGTTCCCCTCAAGTGGAACCTCCCAATTTCTCGGCTCGTCAACGCCGAGATCTTCCTCTAGCACAAAATCTAAAAAAAAACATTATTGGTAGGGGGTAAAGCACTAAACACTATAGGAAAATCCTCCCAAACTCTAACAAGGTTTGGAAAACGTAGAAAATGGTTGGTCTCATTTCACAAATAACATATGTAAATCTTGAAAGAAAATATGACATTTTCAAAGATCTCAAGTTTATACATTAACAATAATTAAGTGCAAGAGTAAAACCAATCCTACCATACATAACCATTCCAAAGAATAATTATTCCCACAACAATTTCCAAGATAATCATATCCAAAAGATAACGCAATAAACAATAACCACAATATATTTCAAGTCTGATATAAGATAATCGCATGAATAAACACATAGAGAATATCCTGGCCCACACACACACAATTCCTTGCAAGGATATCAACTTCGGGAAGGGCGCCTACCGATGCATTGTCCCATACCAATGCATCAGCAATAACGAATCCGATCCAGACATAGTATACTAATCCTCTGACACGACACCCGTGAACTAACAGTGGTTTGGTCCTCGCAAGGTATCAACCCACTACGAGTGGTAGGAAAAGTTCAAACCCACATGGAGTAAGAACCACACACATCTACCCACTCTACGATACCCGATCAATGGCCACCCATGTTCATCCAAACACCTCCATGAGATACAATCACCAATAATTTCTCAAACACACTCAATTCCATAAATCCCCAATTTTTCACATCCAAATACACATTTATTTCACAATGGAACAATTTAAGAAAAATTAACAAGAGATCAACATAAATACCGTTGTGTTGTTCAATACGAAACACTAAAGTTTTGAAATCAAAAATAAAGGAGAAATTAAGAGAAAAAACCCACTTCTCTTGAAATCTAGGGTTTTGAATATGAGAAAAGAACTTTTATGGTTACCCAACCATCCCATTGTTTAAAACATGCTAACATTTGTAAAAACATCAAGAATCCATGATTTCATAGCATATTAATATGATGTAGAGTTAAAGAAAACATATATGTGTAACCCTAGCCTCAATGTAAGAGAATGGAAGAAAACCCCTACTTGAATCAAATTTTCAAGTAAGAACCCAAGCTCTAGTGTCCTCCTTCTTCCCTTTTCTTCCTTCCTTAATCTTTCTCTAAGGTTCCAAGAGGTGTGGGGTGAGAGTGGAATGAAAAGAATGAGAGTAAATGGGATGAAAATGAGTTTTTAAACACAGCAGCCCTGATTTTTACTGTTCATAGGCTGATTTAGTTTTCTCTAAAATTACGATTTTGCCATTAAGAATCTCCAATTTGATCCATATGACTACCCTAAGATTTTTTGACATTTCGGATTCATTTTTGATTGTTATTTTAACCTAAAAATATTTATTTTTATGATTTATCTCAAAATTAAAATAAATTTACACTCGAAACACAAAAATTACTATTTTATTCCTTCAAACCGCTATATGTGCTAAAAAGACTATTCGAAGTTTTTTTTTCAGATCTCCCAGGTTCAATGATAATATTATTTTGACCTAAAAAAATTTATATTTTTACTTAGTTACCCTTATCAACCTTAAACACCTCCAAAAATTAAATTTCACCATTAATTTGCCTCTCTAGTATTTATTCATGCTATTGAAATCTATAGGGTTCATGCATACCCCATCACCTATATTAGCATTTCAAAAATAATTACTTGCTATATAAAGATAAGAGTGTGGGGGTTTACAATTATATTGAGAGATTTATGTATATTGACGGATTCATTTGTATTGGGAGATGATTTTGATAAATAAAATTTTACTGGGACAATTAGCGCTCTATTATTTTTATTTGGGTGTTTTGATATCAATTAATGTCTCCGAAAAGAAGAGAAAAATCGGGGTGTTACAGTTTGGTATTAGAGCAAGTGGGGGACACTTGGCGCGACGAGGGCCAAGTCTTTAAAATTATAAATAGGGGTTTAAAATCTGATTTTTTTTCAGATCTTTGTTTGCTGAAAACCAGTGGGCAATGTTGGAGTTGAAGGAGAGAAAGAAAAAGAGAAAATCCAATCTTCTTTCTCAGATTCAATGAGTTCTGTCGGTCGGAATTCTTCGGGCCAAGAATCAAAGTCGATCTGCTCGACGAGGGCTACGCCTACGTACTAAAAAGAGATAATTTCATCGAAGATCCGAAGATGGAATTTTGGAGAAATCAAAGGTTTAAGCTTGAATTGTGTTCTTGAAGCTTCCTTTGGGTATTTTACTCTTCAAGAGGTAGGGTTCCCTCCTACTTTGATTTATTTCTAACCTAAGGTGTCCATAGGGTTTATGTGGGCTGTTTTGAGTATTTTTTAACATTTTTCTATTATAGTTGGTTTAATGGAAATGGGTTGGCTCAATTCTAGTGTGAATTGGTAATTAGAAATTACTAGTTTGTGATTTCTTGGAAGTTTTGATAATTGGGCATGTGAAAATTATTTATTCTGATTTGTTTTTTAAGTTATATGATGAATTTGAGTGTATTATGTGTTTACATGAGTGGTGCATTGAAGGTGTTTGATTAAATGCCTAGGTGAAAATTAAGTATGTTTTGCATGGACTATGTATAGCATGCTTGGATATTGTGTTGGATGAAAACTTGTCTATTGTTATGGACATGAAGAAATGAGTGTAGAAATGGTTTAATTCAAGTTCTGCCTTGAATTTGATATGTGGAAGTTCCTCCTGAAACTTCTTGAAATTTGGTATTGTGTGGCCATGCTATGTGTTTAGAGTGTGCTCTTGTGAGTAAAGTGTGTTTTGGACATAAATTGTGCAATAACATGCTTGTTATGAAATGTTGATATATACATGCTTATGATGTATTGACTTTGTGATAAATTATGGTATTTATATGCTCGTAATATAATTTACCATGGACATGTTGATTTATGTTGAGTTAGCTCATTTGGCATACATTGCATAATTGAGTATGACATAAACATTGCAATGGTGCCCTACATTGCATTTGTACGGGGAATACACATCCATGACCATGAGTACATGTGTGTGAGTGCATGGTTGAATCAATCACCATGCTTGGTGTTTGATGGGTGGGCTCGGGAAAGTGGGGTTGAATATCATATTGAGTTGCACGGTTGCATACATGGAAAACTTGTGTCGGGTATAGCAAAAACGGATAGATCCCCCCTCAGGTGCAAGACCCGACCATTGGTTTATACACTTCCGACGGTGGGAGTCTAAAAAGTGTATCGATATGTGGAGCCGGCGATGCAACACCAAAAGTCTACTACCCAAATAAAGACACATGGTTTTTGGTTATATAAATGATTCATTTGATGGGAAACATATGCTCAATTACAATAATCGAGTATCATAAAATATCTCAATCAACAGTTACCAATATCATATTTCAATATCACACATCATACAAAATCTTAACACAGATCTGACACCTCACCAATTATCCCACCTCAACCTGATTCCACGGGTCTTTCGGCTGGCGATGCATCGGCTATTGGTTGCCACGATCTCGTCTCAATATCCATATAACACGATCAATGAGACAAAAATATTTAACGGTATTCAATCAAAAATCCAAAATAACGATAGCACAAGTTGAAATACAAATCATAAGATAATCAAATAAATACTCTTTGCAAAGAGATTTAAGAAGAGCATATTGCATACCACCCTGTACCTCAAAATCATTGTTTGAATTTTGATAACTTAGCTTTCTTCCTCTTTTTCCCCAACTTCTCTTGCCTTATCTCTGAGAGGTCAGCAATGTGTTTTCCTCCTAATTCCATAACCAAGTACCCTATTTATAGGCCTTCAGGACTCCTAGGAATATTCTAGAATGTGGAATATCCTAGGAATGTTCTAAAATGTGGAATATCCTAGAAATATTCTAAAATCTTCTAGAACCTTCTAGATTCTTCCAAAATTAGCCTCAAAGTGCGGTCTACATCGCACCGCATATTTCTTACTTTCGGGTCTATTTTTTATCCCGAAACGATTCATTTCATCCTGATTTAAATCTAAATTAATTTTATTTGAACTTTTATCCAATTCTAAAGAAATTTTATAAAACTTATTTTTGGGGATTTTTAAAAGGTCATTCGCCACCTAGTCGCTTCGAACCACGTACAAAAATCTGACATCTCAGAATTTGACGAAATTCGACAGGGTGACTAGTTTTCGCGATACGAATCCAACGGCGAAGTCCGTTGTGTCATACAAGCTCTAGAGAATGTGTATTTTAATTTCGTATTATTGTGACAAATTATAATTTTGCCCTTTGTTGGAAAAAAATTAAATTTTTTTCACAGGTTTTACATTCACAAACCCTTTGAACGTATGAGAATTCTTATCTAGTGGCTAGCTTTGACTTGTGGATTGGTGAATTATAATTTATATTAGAGTGCACAGTGAACCATTTGATTAGATTTAATATTTTTTGGACTAATCATTAGTTATGGTTGCAGTGGTGAATGTAAAGAGAGTATAAGCTTGAAAAGTGAGAATCAATCTCTTGGATAGTTATGTTTTAATTTTGTGATTATAACTCCTGAGAACATCGTGGTGTCCATCGGACCATCAAGACTTATGATTGTCCATAGGATTGGATAATACAAAGTGAAATCTATTGGGGATATTATTTATTATAATGGAAATGAGAGTTTCTAAAACTATGGTACGATTCTCTAGTGGTACTGTTGAATGTTGCTAAGCTTAAATGCTAGTGCTGGAATTGATACGAGAAGATTGTATTTTCATTGCAGAGATTGAGATAAGCATTTTTGGGCTCTTGCATGGAAA
>CAUOFW020002543.1:0-47259 GCA_963454935.2 Ilex paraguariensis
TTTACCTCTATCCATTCACTCTCTCTCTCTCTCTCTATAAAAATATGTAAAAAAACATAAAAAAAAAAATTAAAATTAAACTCCATGTCTCTAATAAAAAATAAAAACAAAAGTTAAAATATTTTTCTTGGCAATGCTAGTCCTTCTTTTGCCTCACTCTCACATAATAAATTAAAAATGAATTAATTTTTTTAAAAAAATTAATATTAAAAATAAAAAATGCCTCATTTAGTGTTTTTGCTTTAAGCCTCAAATTGTCTTGAGCTACCCTTGGTCATAATTACTAAAATAAATGTCAAAATTTCAAGTAAACTCATAGATATATTATGCCTTTTCTCATCTTTACCAAACAATAGGGTGGGTATTAAATTGAAAAAATACTTAAAATATATATAGGTAATTTTAAGAAGAAAAAATTTGAGGGTGGTGGCCATGTGCCCCCCTGGGCATAATTAAAGGGCTTCGCCCGTGTACTTTTTTTTTTTTTTTTAATCTCTACAAGTCAATCCAAAATTCTAATATTTAGTCAATAGAGATGGTGTCTTGATCTGCAAAAAAAAAAAAAAAAAGTTGATTGATCGCATTACAAATTATCAATTCATAGGGACGAATTAATTAAAGTGCCATAGATGCGATCTCGTTCGGCAAATGTCGTGCTCTATACCGTTTGGAATGTGAAGTAGGACAATAGACCAAATGATTGGAACCAAATTTAGGAGAAATTAATAATTTGATTAACTTGAATTAGTCCCATTATGTCCTCAAATTCTGCAATATTTTATATTCAATATTCGATCCCCACATAGTAAAAGACATGATGAAGGCCACACATTGATTAATAATTTCACATAGATTAGGTACACAAACAAAACATCCATTCTTTTCGTGTTTTCATCCACTAAAGATAAAACAAATTCTATTTATTATCCCTCTTACCAGGCACAAAAAGGTAAAGAAAAATTGTCTTTAAACTTTTTCATTACACTCTAAAAATTCGCAGTTTTTTTTCTCCGGAAATTATGGATTCTCTAAGGGTTCACCTAGTTTGATGCAAAGGTAGCTAGAGGGATCAAAAAGTAGATGGATCGAAAAAGATAAAATTGGATAAAACATTTTAAATTTCGATTAGAACGAGAAATGGAAGAGATGAAACTTGATGATGCACAAAATTGTCTTCGCGCAAGATCAACAGTCAAGTATACGAACGGGTGCAATTAGTGAGCAATAACAGGCAGTCAATGACAACGAATAATTAAAGCAGTAAATAAGGAGAAAACACAGAGGTTTATAGTGGTTCAATTTGGATGACCCACTCTACTCTTGGGAATGGCAGCGGTGGCGATCTTTTATTAATGAGTAAAGTCACCGGAGTGAGTATTCTCTAAGAATATTACAATGCTTTGGAGAGAGAGAGAGCAATGCGTGTAGGAAGGTGTAGTATGTGTAGGGATATCAAGGTTATGAGAGTCTATCCTCTATATGTAGAGGGCTTACATTATATAGGTGTGATGAGGCGGTGAGGCGGTGACGTGAGAAGGAAGACTTCTACTGTTTTAGTAAGTACAACTATGGTAGGAGATCTCTGTGTCTATCCCGATGGTTTCTCCCTCGTACTCCTATTTCTTCGGAGGAGGGTTTTGAATTGGACTGAGCTCGTACTTGACTTTGGACTTGGACCCGGAGTGATCTTGGACTTGCATTGGAGTGGCAAAGTGAGGAGTAATGAGCAGTGCTTAGACAGTTGAGGGGGTCATGGGCGATGCCCCAAGTGCTTGGGCGTTGGCTCTTGGTGCTTTGGGTATTGGCTTCTAGACGTTAGCCTCTTGTACCTCTTGCACGCCCGCCTCTTGGATGTTGGCCTCTTGGGCGTTGGCCTCTTGATGTCCTTTTGGTTTTTCTCCTGATGGGTCAACCCAGATTCAGTTGGGCTCTTCTTTGGGCTTTCTTGGTTTATTTAAATTGGACTTGGCTCAGTTAATTTCGGACTCATCATTTGCCCCGCATGCCCTGAACCTCTGACTTTTTCAAGAGGAAGGGGTCGCGGGCATGTGCTTCGTGTTCATTGGAGTGAGACAAAATCTTCCTCGTCTTCAAGACTCCGCTGTATTGATCGGTATCGAACAGAATTTTTCTTTTCTGTCTTCTCTGCTGCTGGGCGTCGCCCCTCTCTCCCTTTCTCTTTTTTTTTCTTCTTTGCCTTTTCCTTGCTTTGCTTGGTTTGGCCTGGGCACCACTTCTTCTCCTTTTGTTTTTTATTTGGCTTCTTGGACTTTGGTTTGGGCGCCGCCCATCTCTTCTTTCCCTTTTTTTTTTCTTCTCTTGGCTTTGGTTTGACTAGGTGCCGCCTTCTGCTGCTTCTTTTTTTTTTTTTTTGGCTGCTTGGGCGCCATCTTTCCATGCCATATCTCTTTTTTTTTTTTTTTTTTTGTTTCTTCCTTACTTGGGCCTGGGCGCCACCTTCTACTACTCCTCTTTTTTTTTCTTTCCTTCTTATTAGGCGGCTGCTCCTTCTTTTTTTTTGGTGGATCTTTGATGCAAAGTGAGGAGGGACTTTGGTGAGGAGTCCATGGGTGTGGGCGACACCCTGTCACGTGCTAGCACTTTGGATCTTGCACTAGGCGTTCGTGAAGGTGAGATGGGGGACTGGGCGAGATGGGAGGACCCATCCCCATGGGTGAGGCCAGCGCCTTGCTAGGCAGTGCCTTCTTTGCTGTGGACCCTGGTTTGGCATCGAATGTAGGGGGAGACTTGGTGGGTGATGCCAGCTTGACAGGTGAGGCAGGAGCTTTGCAGACGGCTTTGGGCGCCTCTTCTAAGACAGAGGGAGAGCTAGGCGGTGCTAGGAGAAGGGTGGACAGGAGCCTTGGGTGTCGTTAGGAGGCCTTGGGCACTGCTGTGTTTGTGTTTGGGTGATACCTTGAGCCTTACTATAGGGGACACCTCTCTGGTGCTTGGTCACTAACTGGTATTGTCTCAGATTTTAGGAACTCTTGACAGAGCAATGATGAAGGTGGAGGTTCTTTGTGTTGTCTTCTCCTCCTCCCAAGAGGATGATATTTGATGTCTTCAGTGTTTCTCGGTCAAGGTTTGATTGCTAGGTTGCTTCCTGGGAGATGGGTCCCGGTGGTGCCCCCACTCTTTTCCATACTAGGACTTCTATGCTAGCATTTGTACTGCTATAGGATTTGGGACTCCTGTGCAGTCTTCTATGGGGACTGTAGCTCCACATAACTGTCCTGCTTTAACCTAACTTTGGTTAACGAGAGGCTTTGGACCTCTAGAATATCAGAGAGGCAGGCATAGGGGCTATTGAAGAGCAAGTAGGGCTCGAGTGACAGGCACGAGAGAATGTCACGGAGTAGTGGAGCTTGGGTGGCAGGCATGAGAGGATGCTGCGGAGCAAGTAGGGCTCGGGTGACAGGCACGAGAGGATGCCACGGAGCAGTAGGGCTCGGGCGGCAAGCACGAGAGGATGCCACAGAGCAAGTAGGGCTCGGGTGACAAACACGAGAGAATACCGTGGAATAGTTGGGGTTGGCTCATGAATGAGGCGCTAAGCTGGTGATTGAGGCTGCTCGGGAGCAGAGGTAGAACTACGTATAGCTCAGAATAGGGCTGTAGTGGCAAAAAATCATTCCATTGAGATGGAGATGAGGAGGGCTCTCTCATTCCATTGAGATGGAGATGAAGAGGGCTCTGAGGAGCTGGGCACCTGAGACTCATTCCATTGAGATGGAGATGAGGAAGGTGTTGAGGAGTTGGGCGCCTGAGGCTCATTCCATTGAGATAGAGATGAAGAGGGTCCTGATGAGCTGGGTGCCTGGTGCCTAGTGTTGGGCACCTGAAGTTGGGAGCCTAGTGAGAGGGGGCGAGACCCATTATGAGGGTGCCCAAGGTGGAGAGGGCGAGACCCTTCGTCTGGGCGCCTAGTGAGAGGGGGTGAGACCCATCGTCTAGGCCCGCCTGATGAGAGGGGGTAAGACCCATCATCTAGGCCCGCCTGGTGAGAGGGGTTGAGACCCATCGTCTAGGCCGCCTGGTGAGAGGGGGTAAGACCCATCATCTAGGTCGCCTGGTAAGAGGGGGTGAGACCCATCGTCTGGGCCCGCCTAGTGAGAGGGGGTGAGACCCATCGTCTAGGCTGCCTGGTGAGGGGGGTTGAGACCTATCGTCTAGGCCACCTGGTGAGAAGGGGGAGATCCATCGTCTAGGCGACATCGAAGGAGACGCTAAGGTGGAGAGGGCGAGACCGTCATGGGGGCGCCTAAGGTGGAGAGGGCGAGATCCCTCCTCTAGGTGACATCATGGGAGGCACCCAAGGTGGAGAGGGCGAGACCCTTCGTCTGGACGCCTTTTGAGTTTTTGTCTACCTTGTTGATAGGTCACAAGTTGTTTGAGATGAAAGCAAGACAATTATGAAAACCTTAATCTTGCAAAATTTTATTTCATAAAATAATGAATAACAAAATAAATCAACTAAAATTGAAAAAGATAAATAAAATCTTCAGGCATGTCCCATAAGTGAGCCGATATTTCCTTGGCGAAGTTGTAGCCCTTAAGAGATTGTCTGAATTTCTCCGAGGGGTTGCTGGCATTCTTTGTCGTCCTGGTCCCGACCAGGTGGCGGGACTTGTCCTTTGCCAGTAACGTATTGCCTCAACTAACCACGTTATATGAACCCCTCTATCTGCCTCTTGAGCTCATAACAGTCATCTGTATCGTGGCCATGGTCGCGGTGGAAGCGAAAGTACCTGCTGTGATTTCTACGGTTTGGGGCGGACTTCATTTTTTCAGGCCAATGGAGTGTGGGGTCATCCTGTATCTGGAATATGATATACTCCACCGAGGCTTTGAGTGGTGTGAAAGGTTGTCGGTCTCTCAGGGGGTACGGACCGAGACGGTCCTTCACAAAAACTCTTTTGGTTCTCTTTCTCTTATTCTCTGCGCTCCCACTTGTCTTCACGGGTATCTTTCCTCTTCTCCCCTCCTTGGGAGGAATCACCTCGACGGGCCTTGGTGACATCCTCAGCATTTATGTACTTCCATGCCCTTGACAGTAGCTCGAGCATGCTAGAGGGCGGCTTCTTGAGGACAGAGAACATGAAACTGGAGGTGTAGAGGCTGGCAATAAAGGTGGCAAGAGATATCTTATCATCTGGCTCCTCAATCTGGAGAGCCTCCTCGTTGAAGCGGGTGAGGTAGTCTTTTAGGCTTTCATCCCTGTCCTGCTTGATAGTGAGCAGGTGGGTCACTAGTCTCTAATGTCGGCGTCCCCCAATGAAGTGGGAAAACGAAGGACCTGTTGAGCTCTGCAAAGTAGCGAATAGAGGAGGGTCTAAGCTTGGAGAACCATTGGCGGGCAGACCCCTTCAAGGTGGTAGGAAAAGCTCTGCACATTATCTCCTCAAGCACGTTGTGGAGTTGCATAAGAGATTTGTAAGTGTCCAGGTGGTCTAGGGGGTCTTTGGTACCATCGAAGATCTCGATGGAGGGCATCTTGAACTTTGAGGGTAGGGGATAGTTAACAATGTTAGCAATAAAAAGGGTATTGGTGAGTCTTACCAAATAGTCCACGGTCTCAAATGAATGGGCTTTGATGGCATTAAGGGCATCACCAAGTTGGTTTTGCACATCTCTAATCTTCTCGTCCCACTGGTTGAGGACACCCTTAGTCTGGTGGTGGTACCGACTTTCATGGTCTCCCTATTGATTTTCTCGGTCTTCGTTCTCTTGCCTAGGTTCATGAGGAGTGGGGACCCAAGAACTCCTTGTGCACTGAGGTGAGGCTAGATGAAGAGCGCCCTGGTGTGGTCCTGGAGTGGTCTGGCGAGGGACCCCATGGTGGGGGCCTGTTTGGTGCCCAGGAGGGATAGACAATTGTTCTTCTGCAAGGGGAGGGGCGACGCCTCATTGGGAGAGCATGAGTTGGATGATTTGCTGATTTTGGCTTACCAGCAGCTTTATGGTTTATAGGGGTTGTTGCTGCTGTCCAGCGGCGGGAGTGGTAGTAGTAGACGGTTCCATAGGTGTAGTGGGAGGTAGAGCCTACTCCCGATGAGCTTGGTTGTTGTCTCCCGGTTGCTGGCTCATAGATCGGGTAGTGATTGTCATGGATTGAGTGAGAGTAGAAAATTAGTCATTCCCACAGACGGCGTTAAATTGATGATGGATAAAATTGTCTTCGCGCAAGATCAAAAATCAAGTATACGAACGGGTGCAATTAGTGAGCAATAACAGGTAGTCAATGGCAATGAATAATTAAAGTAGTAAATAAGGAGACAACATAGAGGTTTATAGTAGTTCAGTCCGGATAACCTACTCCACGCTTGGGAATGGCAGCGGTGGCCTAGATTTTTTATTAATGAGTGAAGTCACCGGAGTGAGTATTCTCTAGGAGTATTACAATGGTTTGGAGAGAGAGAGAGAGAGAGATAGAGAGAGAGAGAGAGAGAGAGAGAGAGAGAGAGAGAAATAGCAATGCGTGTAGGAGGGTGTAGTGTGTGTAGGGATATCAAGGTTATGAGAGCCTGTCCTCTATATGGAGAGGGCTTACATTATATAGGTGTGATGAGGCAGTGAGGCGGTGATGTGAAGAGTAAGACTCTTACTGTTTTAGTAAGTACAACTATGGTAGATCTCCGTGCCTATCCCGATATTTTCTCCCTCGTGCTCCTATTTCTTCGGAGGAGGGTTTTGAACTGGACTGAGCTCGTACTTGACTTTGGGCTTGGACCCGGAGTGATCTTCAACTTGCATTGGAATGGCAAAGTGAGGAGCAATGAGCAGTGCTTGGACAGTTGAGGGGGCTATGGTCGACGACCCAAGTGCTTGGACGTTGGCTCTTGGTGCTTTGGGTATTAGCTTCTAGACGTTGGCCTCTTGTACCTCTTGGACATCCGACTCTTGGGCGTTGGCCTTTTGATGTTCTTTTGGTTTTCCTCCTGATGGGTCGACCCAGATTTAGTTGGGCTCTTCTTTGGACTTTCTTGGCTTATTTAAATTGGACTTGACCCAATTAATTTCAGACTCATCAAAACTTTCTTGCAGCCCATCAAAATTTATTCCTCCAAATTTTTTTAGAAAAGTAGACAAAAAGCTAAACCTATGTGTTGAAATACAAATATTCTATAAGTCCATTAAATATGATGAAGAAGTTGATTTCATTTGTTAGGATATAATGATACAGTATACATGTATACTTCTTCTTTCCACTTTTCCATCAATGCCATGGGGGAAAAAGATTATCCCCCCAATTTTCCTTCCTTTTACCAAACATAAAGAAGAGAAGCAGAGGCGGAGCCAGAAAGTCATGTCAGGGTAGGCACAAATATTTCAACAAACTAATTTTTTTTTTTAACAATCAATAGAAATAGGACAATCATTTATATTTAATTACTTTCTATTTAATACTTAAAAGTTCATTAAACCCAACATACCAAAATTTGGTAAGTTTAATATATACAAACGGCACCAATTTTTTTTTTTTTACAAAATGTAGGCTAATTAAAATCAATTAGAATTGACTCCAGTGAATTTTCATACTTTGAAATTGTTGCATAACAACTTTATTATTTTTTATATACACCATCAATTTATCACTTTGGTCTTTTTATATATAACATGTCCAAAATGTATCAAAAAATTCCATATTTATTTGATATAAGTATACACTAATTGATGTTCTAAAAAAATAGGGTGGATATAATTAAAAATATTAAAAAAATACTTGAAATATATATAGGTAATATTAAGAAAAAAATTTTGAGGGTGGACATGTGCCCCCCGGGCATATGCTGGCTCCAACCATGCTCTATACTAAACCTATCAATTGTGTAAGGAACGACAAAAAAACTCAAGAAACTGAGGAATGAGTTTTATTCTATTTCTTCTGGTTGGGCAACTGAGAGTGAGTGAGACAGAGAGGAAAAAAAAAAGATAACTAATAAGATAGGTGTTACTGATGTCTGTCAAGTGGATCAAAAATTTTGTTTTTTAATGGTTGGTCAAAAGATTTATTTTTTTAATAGGTTTGGCTGGATTGTGATAGATTAAAATTTTAATTTTTTTAATAAGTTTTGGTAGATAGTGATGACTCAAATTTTTTTATTTTAAATAGGCTTAATTTTTTAATTCTTTTGAGTAAATAATGTGGGCCTAATATTTTTATCTTAAATTTTGGGTGGGTACAAATAATATATTATATAAATATATATAATATATAATAATAATAAAAAAATTTGAGGGGGGACGTGCCCACCCTGGCCCTAGGCCTCCCTCCGCCCTTGAGGAGTGTTTCTTTCCATTTGGAATAAAAAGTGCATTACTTTATTTTCTTCAAGTTTTCCATCATTTTCTATTATCATTTCATATTTGTATCTTGTATTTTGCTTCTTAATAAAGGGATTGATATCTTCTTCACTTAATGTTATATCTTCTACTGTGGATTCGAGTAGAATCCACAATTTATAAATAAACCCCCAGTCATATATGGTGGGGCCACCAATTAATTAATTTTGTTTTTTTTGGACGAGATAAGCTAAAAAGAAAAATATTAAAAAATGTTAACAAAGTGACTTACCTGACAAGGATGTAAAATTTAAAATTAGCAGCAGATAAATTCAACTAGAAATAACGTTGGAAACAAAGGTAGCATACTTGTTCACTTCACCTAAATGTAACAACATTCCAAGTACTGTAAAAACTGATTGGGCCATCCATTCCCATTTCCCAACTACGCTTCGAGGAGAAAACAAAACAACAGCACAGCTACAAGTCAAAAAACACTACACTTTGACCCCCAGCATTATTGGATCCATTTCACTTTCTTCTTTTAACTGAAGAATTTTTTTTACTGATAAAAAAAAAACTAATGATCTTTTTGCATCTTTTACTCAACTACAGTGCCCAAAATACAAAGTTTGTTATTTGAAGGTACAATAAGAGAAATGTAATAGTTGAGGAGATTATGTGAAAGAAAAGTAATAATGAAGGGGGTCAATGTATAGTTTACCCTAAAAAAAATTGGTATAAATAGATGTGCTTTTACCATCTTCATTACATGTACTTGCCTTAGGCTTATTACTTATACCTCTCAAGTACTTCATACTTTATTCTTGGAGAGAGAGATAGAGAGAGAGGGGAAACAGATGATGAATCTGTCCAACTGTTAGTCACTTTATCTGATTGTACTTGGGAGCTTACTTCCTAATCTCTCTCTGTTATCTGGTGCTGATCCCACAGATGGGTTCACTGAAATTCCGTTGACAGAAGCAAATTTTTTACTGCAGAGGCCTTATGATATACCACTTGAAGAGAGGTACAGTTACGAAAGTGGAGTTCACAAGATGTGGGTTTATGCTGATGATAAGCCACTCGCCCTTGGTAGCAACACCCAGCCACGCACTGAAATTCGCATTCACTACCTATCTTACATCTAGGTTTACACTTTTTGTACTATTGATGCATGTGTGGTAAAGTTACGACTCAATTGATGAGTTAAGTTGGGACTTAAAAAGATCAGATTTGACTAACTCGAGATAGAACTACATAGCTCAAATAAGTTGTAATTGATTCTAAATTGTTGGATAAAACCAAATTTTGGGATCACGCTCAAGCAATCCGTCGTATCTTAATCTGTTTTAGATCTTAACTTTTCAAACAATACTGAGTTTGCTGCCGTATTAAAAATTTTGACTCAGTTAGGTCTAGTCATAACTAAAAAGCAAAATATGTTTGAGGCTTAAATATCAAAAACTAATGGTGTATCAAGCAATAAAGAAGTCCAATAGTTCTGACCCAGAAAAAAAGAAGTCCAATAGTTATAATTATAATGATTCTTATAGACTATGTCAGCTACCACAAGGTGCATATGTTAGCAAATAAGCTTCAATTTTATATCCCACTAACCGTACTCAATTCAAAAAAATTAGTTACCACTTAATCAGATTGAAGTTATACATGCGAGATGGATCCCAAATGACACACTTAATTTTAACTTCAGTTTTATATTGTAAAGAGAGTCACTATTCAAAAATATCACTGCAACTTACTTGGGAGGGAAAATTATAGTTGAACCCCTTGAACCAAGGGCTCAATTTCACTGTCTCTTGAACTATTTTACTTTTCTCATTGCCCCCTCTCCCAACTACTTGAATTATTTCAATTTGCCCAAAAATGCATACGATTGATATTTTTTTAGACAAAAATTGTCAATGTGTTGGAACAAAGTAAAAAATATATATAGTGTAAGGGAAAAAGTGAAATAATTTTCTGTTAAAGTTATAATGGAAGTTAGTAATTGGAGTGATATGAAATTAAATCATTGCTAGTGCAGGGGCTTGACTACTGTTCGGGAGTATGGCAATTCGAAGGCAATGCTTTTGTGCCAAACGGCACGTCAGGTGCTACAATAGTGCAGATCCATGGTGCAGCACATGGAAATACAACTATGCTTTTGAGGATCTACAGTGGAGAAATGAGGTACTACGTTTATGAACTCGTGGATGCAACAAACCTCTATGATAAATGGTTTAGGGTTAATTTAATCCACAACGTTGATGGAGGAATGGTTACAGTTTTTATCAACGGCGTACAAAAGTTTGAGACTCATGATCATGGCCCAGGAGACTTGCATTTCAAATGTGGGGTTTATGGTGCTCCATCAGATATAAGCTACTATATGGAGTCCAGGTGGAAAGACATTAAAATTTACAAAAAGTGATGGAGAAATTTTGAATTGTATGTGCATGTAATGCAAATGTTCATTTGAAGCTTTTAATGAGAATTGGATTTGAAAATCTTTAGTGCACTTGTAAGGGCATAGATTCCCAACACAACCCACTACCCCGACATGAAAGTGTGTTTTGATTTAGTCTTAGCTAGTTTGATTAGTAAATAGATGAATCTATTATATATGTTAAGTAAATGGACATGAACACTGTTAAATATGTTTAATAGATGTTATGAGTCAAAGCCGACTATAAATGATTATTAATGGATTCAAAACAAGTTGAATAAATTTTAGTATGACCTGACTTAAGGTTTAGAAACATGTAAAATGACTCACTGATTGCCTTAATTATACTAATCATTTATGGTAAATGCTTTGAAGTTAACTTAATCAATGTCGTCGAAGAAGAAAATTAGAGTTTTCATTGATGGGATTCAAAAGATGGCATGGATTCAAAGGTCAGCTCATCCATGCCATCTTGAGAGAGTCAGGTCAGCCACGTCATCTTGAGAGTCTTAGTCAAAAACTGACTCGCAATAAGATCTTTGTGGGATGAGCACATCATCAACTTCACGGAACTATCTTGTCTGTTACGAGAATAGGGCCACCTCCATATAATTACCTCTCCTGTTACAAGGACGGTGACTTGATTTAAATCATACACCTAATTATAAGTGGTCAAATTATAGTATTACTCGGCTAAGTCTGAGGTCGAACCCATTGGGAGCTATTCGTTGGAATTCAAAATAGAAAATGTAAGATTGTCGTGCACGTAGTGTGCCTTACAAAAGCTTGTGGTGTAAACTTAGAATTATCAAATAAATATTTAAATTAAACTATTGATAACAACAATTGAAAAGCTACTTTAGTTTGGGAATCCGACATGCATTTTTTTGCTTGACTATGAAAATGTCATCTTACAACAATTAACTTTTTTTTTAACTGAAAAGTCAACCGATAGGTTTGATGTACCAACAAACAATATCATAACAACTTATTAGGTTAGCCGGAAGGTCTATGCACCATACAACAACTAAATATTCCTAGTAAACCCCAAGGTGAACCATTCAAAATGTTTATGTTAGCTATTCGATCAGTAGGTCGATGACTCAATGAAGACGAAGTTCCGATTTATGAATTGAATCAAAAGCATTAGCTATGGCAAGATTTGACCCATCTATAACCAATCTCCCAATTATTACACAAAGCTCAACTATGTGCATCATTATATCATGCATGAAGTACGTAATAATATAAAAATGAATGGTAGATAACAATAAGTTTAGTTCGGTACTTGTAACCATGAGCATATAGTAATACGACACCAAACAAGAATAATAAACATTAACGCATAGATAAAACATCGACATTTTCATAAAAAAAGCAACATTATACATGTCTTCACCCTTCACTAAAAAGTATAAGCTGACTACTCACACTTCATTGCTATAGACGAGCAAGAAAGATGAGAGAATTTCATTACAACAGAAAACAAAATACAATAATTCCTTCGCTGAAGAACAGTTGAAACACAACCACTATTATTACCAGCTAGGGCACAAAATTGAGAGAGGTTCAACCCTCCAAATAAAAAGGATGAAACAAAAATGTAGAAGGAGAGAGTTTCTGACTTGGAAAGTGTTTAGGGCAGGGTTTCTTTCTCTCTAACTGTCCAATTCTCTTTATCTTTGAAATCTTTTTTTTCTTCCCCTTAAAATGGAAGAGAACTTCATTAAAATAAGCCTCCAAAAATGCCTATTTATAGGCCTTCAAGAGTGGGTTAAGTCGGTTTACATGGCTGACCAATGAGGATGCTTTTGTTGCTCAAACGGACCAATGGAGGAAGAGCTTCACTTAAGTCGGTTAAGGTTACCATCTGGATGGTGGTCATCCTCTATTTTCTTGCTCCTTGTCACCCTTTGCTAATTTCCAGTAACTTGCCACTGTCTAAATGCTGATTTCACCATTCAGATGGTGCCTTAATGCTGATTTTTTTATTGTCTTTTCTCTTTTTTTTTGCTTTGTACTTTGACCCTCCAATTCTTCCTTTTAATATATAAAACCCTGCAAAACATATATTTCAAACATTAGGCATAGTATAATCAAAATTAAACACTTCAAACTAATTAACACACATATTTAATCCTAAACCCTAATTCAATTATGCACTTTTTAGGGTTAATCAGATGGTACTTCAATCTGTTAGGAGGTCCCTATAAATTATAAGTTTCACCTACATAATGTGGGCATTTCTTACAACATCACTCACATCTCATCATTCTATACTCTTTGAGCAATAAAACACTCAAGCCACCATAACCCTTCATAGTAGAGTAGGTCACCTTGACCGAACTACTTAAATGATGTTTGCTTTTGTTGAGTTTCATTCTTAATTATTACATTAAATACTTGACAGATGATGCATAATCACCATTTGTGCATCATCAAATGTCATAAACCCTATTTGAGACGGTTTTAGCCGCCATAAAAAAAATTTTGAGCCTACACTTATTATTGCGAGGCATACCGTCACCACACTTCGTCATACTAAGTAGAGTCTCAAAATTTTGTGAAGTCAACAACTCGTCTTAAATAGTATTTTTGACAGCCAATAAATATTTTATAACAGCACTATCACAACAAAATATTTTATTTATTTTGTGATAGTGAACACTGTCGTCACAAAAAACCTTAATTCTTGTAGTGTCGTTTGCCGTGGAAGAGCAACACATTTAGTCTTGAGGGGCACTTACTTTAAGCCATAATTAATTTTGTTTTAACCAACAAAATAGGATGATACATTTATGTTTATGACTTAACTACATTATCAATTTTTTTTCAATACCGTACCTCCAAAATTTTAAATTTTATTGGGTCTTTTTACAACTTGTGTGCCATTTTACAATAAAAAAATTTATTATTTTTGTGGGTGATTTATCACTATTGTGGATTGTTTTATCACTATTGTGATAATTATTTTTACTACTTTTCTTTGGTACAAAAAAATATATATATCTTTTGTATGTCATTTACTATATTTGTGAGTATTTTTACCACTGTTATGATAATAATTTACTACTGTTCTGATGATTATTTTTATCATTTTTCTTCAGTACCATAATAGTGATAAAAATATTCACAACAATGATAAAAAAAACACTTAACAAATGTGATAAATATCGATACGGTACCAAAATTTATTTATTTATTATACCGTATACCACTCCTTATGTTTATTTACATAGATGTCAATTGCAAAAACATAGACCAATGGTATGTTGATTGCAAGGAATATCATATTCAATTTATAAAGGCAAACAGTAAGTTCAACATCAACCGTAGAATGGTCTAACACAATAAAACTCACAAAATATTAAATTTCAAAATGACAACAACTTCCATTATAACAAAAACACTATTGAAGCAATAAAACAAGTTATAAACCAAAAAATTGGATATAAAAGATAGGGTGGACTTCATTTTACCCCTCGTAGCAGAAGACCTTCCTATGACTTGAAAATTTCACATAACCCTCACGTAGTTATTGAACCAAAATGTACGGCTTAACACCATTAACAGCACGGGCAAAGTGAATTTGATATCCCTCTACTCCCCTTCTCAAACAACTTCACCTATTCTTCTTTTCCGACACTCCATCCCACTCTTCTTCTCTAACGCTGCCATGCCACCACTACTGCTATTACCCAAATTAAACAACCCATCAACTGTGATCTCCACTCCCATTAAACAACAAAACTACTAATGCCAATTACAGTTAACTTCATCACAACATAACTTCAGTAGCCCTCATTACATTAAATTCGACAGCCCACCCACTCCAACGTCAACATTCACTGCACCATCACCACTCATAGCAGCCCACCACCTACATCATACGAACCACTGAACCTTCACAATTCAACCTCAACACAACTCAAAACCTCTGTCTCAATGTCTCAATTTCACTATTCTTCACCAAAAATCAAACACATGAATCAAATTGGAAATCGACATGAAAATTATAACAAAGATAGAAAATTAGAATCAAATCAAAATCGAAATCACATTAAAAAATAGAGAAAGAGGATGTATGGTGGTGGTTGATCAATTGTTATGTGCCTTAGAAGGATTAGGAAAGCTGCAGCTAGATAGAGAGAATTAAGGAGCAGATGGCTAGAGTGAATCAAGACCCTAATTTTAGGAATACCTGTGAGTGATTAGGGGCATTAGTTAAGCGTGGGTTTCTTGTCCTTGATTAAGTAGTAGCTGATTTTTTTCTTTGTATTGAGGAGAGTCTCCTCTATTTATGTAGAAGTCATAGGATGTGTTAAAGTTAATACTTTGTTGTGTTATTTTGTATTTGGGATAAAAATGTTATGTTTGTAATTAGGTCATAAAATATTAGTATGTGTTTGGGTCATGTTTTGTTGTATTTAATTAGGCCCAAAGATAGAAAACTCTATAATTATTTGAGTGTGTGTAGATAAAGATTGTAAGAGTCTTTTCTAGAATATATAGAGTGTCTATATTTAGATGTATCTAGAAAAGTGTGAGAGACTTTCTAGAATGTATAGAATGTTCATATAAAGCTTGTAAAAGACTTTTCTAGAAGCGAAATGGAATGAAAATTTTAGTTCAAAAGCTTCCCCTATATTTCTTGTTTGTCTTTTGTTTGATTCTCTGATTAATCAAGATTCAAGCCTAATCTAAGGCCAACAGAGTGGTATCAGAGCCAGGTTCGACAACAACAGCCAGGCGTGAAGATTTGGTTCGAGAAAACAAACCCCGGTACCGAAGAACATGGCGGGTTCAAGTAATTAAAGTTTTGGAACTCAACCACCTCCATTTCCACAATTTGACGGTGAGAATTATGATTTTTGGTGTGTGAAAATGAAGACCCAACTTATTTCAAATGATTTGTGGGAGTATGTTGAAGATGAGTATAATGACCCCGAAGATGTCGATTCTTTGACGGATGCTCAAAAGTAAGTATTGAAAGCACATAAGAGGAAGGATGCAAGAGCTCTCCCAATGATTCAACAAGGAGTTTCAGACAAGATTTTCCTGAGGATCATCAACGAGACCAAGGCAAATGATGCTTGAGATATTCTTCAAAAGGAGTATCAGGGCAACTTGAAGGTAAGAGCAATTAAACTTCAATCTTTGTGGGTTTATGGTTTATCGTAACAAAAACGGTTTTCTACAAGAACTTGTGGAAGTATGAGATTCTACAAGAACTTGCGGGAAATGGTTTATGGTTGAAAATGATTTGTTATTTGTAATTTGAAATTTTTATTTCACTTAATTTATTGCTATTGTATAAACTTGAGATATATTGAAATGTTCATGTTTTCTTTCAAAAATTAATATATGATATTTGTGAAATGAGACCGACTTGTTTTACATGTTTTTTAAACCTTGTTCGAGTTTGAGAGAATGTTGCTACAGATTTTAGTGCTCACCCCCAACAAACAATATTTATTCTCAGATTTTGGTATGGAGGAAGAACTCGGAGGTGATGAACAGGTAGCTTGGGAAGCACCATTGGACGGAAGCGTGAATCTTGAGGGGGATGTCTAGAATTGATTTCTCCATGTCCTAGACTAGGAGATGCATTTTTATACAATGGATAGATGTTATTTTGTTTATTCCACTGCAAGTTTTAAGTTTGATTTTGAGTTGTAATTACCATAGTTTGACATACTCTTTTTGCATGTAAATGTCATGGTTTGACATACTCTTTTGGGTGATGTTGTAGATGTTATGTATGATGAATAAAATTTACCTTTTTATGAATTTTATTAGTTGCTCTCATGATGCGAATGGTTTAATTAATAATGTCGTCCGAAATAGATTTTGGGGCGTTACAGGTTTGATATCAGAGCTTAGGTTTTAGGTCTTACATGGGAGCTGTATGTTATGGTTTACCACTAGAGAGATAGGACTAGGTTGAACGAAATTGTGGATTTAAAATTTTATACAAGCCTTATACTTTAGATTAAAGTGATAGTTAGGATGTCCTGTATATCAATGAAACTAAATTGTGAATTGATGTGCAGGATAAGGATGAACGTGGACGTGGATGGGGACGTGGTGGCCAAGCAAACCCACCATCACCACCACCTTCAAATGCCCTGAATGACATCTATCAATGCCTAAGGGAGCTAACCACTCTGGTATAATGCCAGAATAAAAACAACAACCAGCGACGACAGAACTTCGCAAGGGGAGGTCTGAACAGGACTGGTGCTAGCAGTAGTGGAGTTACACAAAGGGCAGTTTCGTACCGCCGACCTGACCAAGCTTCGGGGCAAAGGATTCAAGTCTTTCGAGGAGCTGGGGTTACTCAAAACAGAGCAGACACTGACCCATGTCAATGCTTCGCATGTGGAGGGTTCAGGCACTTCAAAAATAACTGCCCATCGATTCCACCAAAGACCAATCAAGCAACAGGACAAGTACACGCAAATAACCCACCACGATAGAAACCATTATAGCCGAAACCATTAGGGGCTATAGCCCCAGGCAGTATCAAGCAAGAAAGAGTTTTTTCTTTGACCTAACTGGAGGAAGACGTTTTCGATGCAGTTGTTGAAGGTATCGTTCTTCTTTAAAATTTTTGGGCCCAAATTTTATTCGATTCCGGTGCTGCTCATTCATTCATACGCACTACATATGCTCTTCATTTGGGATTGGACTTTGAGAAGCTAGAACATGCCTTTATTATTGACATGCCTACAGGAGAACGGTTGGATATTCAAAGGGTGTATAGAGGTTGTATGCTTCGAATTGGGGAGTATTAGGTGAGGGTGAAGGAAACTCTAGGCTTGACTTTGTTTGAAGTGATATGTTTATAAGATAAGTGTGATTGTTTGTTTAGTTAGGCAATGGATTGATTATTTGTTTGAATTCTTGGATTACCTAGCTTAGAGGTGTTGGCAAAAATTTTGAGATGGATATGCTAGTTTTATATTCTGTCGTTATGGACTATTTTTGGAGATGGATAGTAATTTGGATTTTGGTTAGTAAATAATGCTAAGAATGAATCTTTATGCAAGTCATACTATCTATATTGGAGAAGGGTATGAGATAGGATTAGTGACAAAAGAAACGCAAACTCAAGTATAGCAGAACCAATTAGTCTAGCAGACTACCTTTTACTAATTTGATCATATCTCTTTGTTGGAAAGTCCAAATGGTGCACCATTTTTTTTGTTAGAATCCTAACTCGTATATATTTCCAACCATATAGGTCACACATGCTAGAAATACTTGAGCTAAATCAATATATTCTTCGAATTTGATCAAAAATCTACGCTGTAGTATTCCTTGGATAGCAAAATGACGTGCTTTTCTTCTTAGACTCTAAATGACTTATCCTTAAGCAAGCTTCCATCACTATTTGAGCTTTGATTTGGAGACACTCCCATGTTGGTTTAAGTATTTTGATGGATAACAATATATAATTTGACTATGATTTGGTGTCTTGTCAGCTCTAAGTAATCTCTTCTACTATTAGTATTTCTTATATTTTTGGAAGATAAGGAGATGTGATAACCCAATTTGAATGTGTGGAGGTAAGGTTTACTTAGATGTTTTTAAGATGGACTAAGTTTTGAATAATAAAGTTATGGAAGGTTATGTGTGTTACTTAAAATTCATAGAAATTAAGGAATGAATGTAGTTTTGTTTTTATGATATGAACCGTGGGAGTATTATGTGTTTCTCTAGGGTGAGTACGATGGTATGAGATAGTATAATTCTCAAATATGATCAATTTGAGGAATATGAAGTTCTTTCTCGTGTCTCTTTTAGTACTTTGTTAAGATAGGTATGATTAGTTATACTTGAGGATTGTTAGTATGAGTATGGAAGATTTGAACTTTATGGTTAGTGATGATAATTGGAAAGATGTAATTTAGAGAATCAATGATGATACCTATGAAGATTGACTTTGACATGGATGTAGAAACCTTGTGTAATTTTTGGGATAAATGACTATGGATATCCTAGTAACAAGCAGATTGTAAATATCTTGGGGATTACTAATAATGATTAAGACTATGATGACTAATGTGGGTAAATTGAGGAACATTGGTTAATCACTGGGATTCTAGTTTTTAGTTTTAATTAGATCACCAGAAATTTGGTAGTAGTTAATTGAGAGAAATTTTGGGATATTGCTAGATATATATTGTATTGGATTGTGTAATAGGGATTCGAAAGTATAAGTATTGTGAAAAGAATTGTGATGTTAATGAAAACCACTATGAATTGATTTCATAGTTATTAACTCTAGCGTAAAATTAAAGATTGAGAATGAATACTTGGGAGATAGAAAATAATTGGCCTTAATCGAGTTGGTGAACATGTAGAGATATTAAGATTGATCTAAAAGCATGAATCCGGATACAAATGAGTTATGAAGGGGATTGTAAGGTTTATTGGTTTGAGCTCTAGATTGAGAACCGAGAGCAAATATCTTGGAGATATAACTTGACACTTAGCCTACTTATAACAATTAGTTAATTACTAAAATTTCCTTTGAATGGATTAGATGGATCATTGGTGAATACAATTTGGAAGCTATAATTGGAGGATAAATGTGATTAGGTTTCAATTGTACACTTTGGTAGAATTTGACATATCTTCTCAAAACATTCAAACCAATGAGAATTCTTAACTTGTGGCTAGTTTGATTTGAGACTTGGTGGATGTTAATTTATATTAGAGTGTGTAGCGAGCCATTGGATTAGATTCAATATAAGTGGAATTAACCATTAGTTACGGTTACGGTGGTGAATGTAGAGAGTATAATCTTGAAGAGTGAGATTCAATTTCTTGGAAAACTTGGTGTATAGTTTGATGGTTATAACTATTGGGAATCTTGCGATGTCCATTGGACTACAGAAATTGATAAGTGACCATAGGACGAGAAGTTATTAGATTTTAAATATTGTGAGTTTCTATAGTCTAGTGAGAAACTAAGTCATTAAGAAGAATATCTATTTAAGGAATCGTTGTAGATCATGTCGTAATGGCATTGCTAAGATTTGGATTATAACGTAATTTGGGTATAGGAATGATGAGTAATCCCATTAATGAAATTGAATTTGGTTGTTGTGAAATGCTTATGGATACGTTGCATGTAAAAAGCAAACATGAGATTTTTAAAATGATTGACACATTCAAAAGAGAAGTGATATCCGATGAATAGGAAATAAGTTGAAAATCTAGCAATTATGCATGATATAAGATTAGTTTAGACAATCACATAGAATTATTGAGTATAAAGAATAATCAAAAGTAATGAATGAAGGTAAACTTGGGGACTTCACTAATTGTAGTGACGATATAGGTTGAAGGGATGAATGTAAATTTTGGATATGATGTTCTATTTTAATCTTGACTTGTTGTTTATAGGATGAATAGAAGTGGCGACATCATGGCCAAATGAAAATTAGATAGACTAACTCAACGATTAAGTTTCGAGGACAAAACTTTCTTTAAGGGGAGTGGATTGTAAACCCTTACACTTTCATCTTTATATAACAAGTAATCATTTGTTTTTGAAATGCTAATATGGTAAAACCGAGGTAAATATATGAAATCGTTTGTAATAGAACTTGTACCAACTATATTTGATGAACAAATATATGTTGTATAAGTTTGGGTTGGTGTTGGAAGGGTTTGGAATGGATTGAAAATAAAAACAAAGGAAATAGGCAAAACTGAACAGACCGTACTAGTACTGCCTACCAGTACGCTCCGAAGTTACCGTACCAGCACAGCGTACTGGTACACTACTGTCCAGAGAATTTACCATACCGGTACTGCATATCGGTATGCTCTGTAAGTTCAAGAAATTTTAAGTAGTGATCTGGGGTCCGCTTTTCATCCTATAAATACATAATGACACCTCCATTAGCCCCATTTCAACATTTTTAACCCTAAGAAACCTTAGAGAGGAAGAAAGAGAGGGAGAAACACAAGATCAAAGGGGATTTGCACATTAAATTGGATCAAAGCCCTAGCTTTCTTTCAAGAATACCAAGGTAGGGGTTTTCTTCCATTCTTGTTCATTGAGGTTAGGGTTTATATACATGTATGTTTTGTTTCTAAACCTTAGATATGCTATGAAATACTTGTTTCTTGAAGTTCTTACAAATATCACCATTTTTTTGAAAGTATTTATGATTTGATAGCCATGAGAACCCTAATTTTTGAGAAAAATGGATTTTCTTCTTAATGATTCAATTACTCTTGATTTCAAAATTATAGTACTTGATTAAATACTAAAGATTATATGTTTGAGGATTGCTCATTTTTCTTAAATTGTTTCCATTGGGGAAAAATAAATGGGGATTTGGATGTGAAATTTGGGGATTTTGGATTTGATTGTCATTTGAGAAATTTGTTGGTAATTGTATCTCTTATGGATGTTTGGATGACTATTAGTGGTCGTTGACTGGATATCGTAGAGTGGGTTAGATGCATTTCTTATTCCGTGTGGGTTTGAAGGTTCCCTATCACTCGTAGTGGGTTTGGTGTCTTGCGTGGACCAAACCACTATTCGCTCATGGGTACCGTGACTGAGGGTTAGTATACTATTCCTAGGTTGGATTCGTCACTGCCATGAGTTGGTATACGCCCTTCCTAAAGGTTAGATATCCTTGCGAGGATTTGGGTGTGTGTGTGTGGGCCAGGATATTCTCGATGTGTTTATTCATGGGAATCATGCATCATACCTAAGATACGAATACAAGTTGTGGGTTTATAATTTATTGTAATAGAATCAGTTTTCTACAAGAGCTTGTGGGAGTATGATATTCTACAAGAACTTGCGGGAAATAGTTTATGGTTAGAAATGATTTGTTATTTGTAATTTGACGTTATTACTTCACTTAATTTATTGATATTGTGTAAACTTGAGATCTATTGAAATGTTCCTATTTTCTTTCAAAAATTAATATATGATATTTACGAAATGAGACGACTTATTTTACATGTTTTCTAAACCTTGTTCGAGTTTGGGAGAATGCTACTATAGAACTTAGTGTTCACCCCCTACAAACAATGTTTATTCTCAAGTTTCGGTATGGAGGAAGAACTCGGAGGTGATGAACAGGTAGCTTGGGAAGCGCCATTGGATGGAAGCGTGGATCCCGAGGGGGATGTCTAAAATTGATCTCTCCATGTCCTAGACTAGGAGATGCATTTTTATACAATGGATAGATGTTATTTTTTTTATTCCGCTACAAGTTTTAAGTTTGATTTTAATTTGTAATTACCATAGTTTGACATACTCTTTTTGGATGTAGATGCCATGGTTTGACATATTCTTTTGGGTGATGTTGTAGATGTTATGTATGATGAATGAAATTTACCTTTTTATGGATTTTGTTAGTTACTCTCATGATGTGAATGGTTTAATTAGTAATGACGTCCTAGGTGGATTTTGGGGCGTTACAACACTTCCGAAGGACAAGTTTCAATATTTTCGGGAAATGTTGAGTGTCACACATCAAAGCATTAGGGAGGAGTGTTAAAGTTAATACTTTGTTGTGTTATTTTGTATTTGGACTAAAAATATTATGTTTGTAATTGAGTCATAAAATATTAGTATGTGTTTGAGTCATGTTTTGTTGTATTTAATTAGGCCCAAAGATAGAAAACTTTAGAATTATTTGAGTGTGTCTAGATAAAGATTGTAAAAGTCGTTTCTAGAATATGTAGAGTGTCTATATTTAGGTGTGTCGAGAAAAGTGTGAGAGACTTTTCTAGAAGAGGAATGGAATGAAAAATTTAGTTCAAAAGCTTCCCCTATATTTTTTGTTTGTCGCTTGTTTATTTCTCTAATTTATCAAAATTCAAGCCTAATCTAAGGCCAACAAGATGGTTGAGGCATTGAGCATCCTCTTTCTTTCTTTCTTACTATCATGTTACAATAGTAAGAAGGTTTCCGAATAGAAGAGGCAATTGCTGGTGTTCTTGTCTTTCTTCTCCCTAGGTTTGTATCATCTGGTATCAGGGCAATGATCCAACCTGCGGTCCAAACTCTTATGGTGGACTGGACTAGATCTCAAGAGGCTAAGAATGTGGAAGAAGCAATCAAGTGGCTGCGTGAGAATTTTGACTCTCATACAGAAACTTTTAAGGAACCTCGACAATAGATGGCAGTCATGAATCTAAAATATGACCAATTGGCTTCACCAAGAGTCAGCCCAAATGCCGATCATTTAGCATCATCTTGTAACAGTATCCCACGATCTAGTACACTTTGTGATTCAATCTAGCCTCGACATGTAAAGATTGATTTTCCCTTTTTTGACGGAGAAAACCCAAGTGGATGGGTGTAAAGATGTGAACAATTCTTCAAATATCATGGAATTGAGGACGATGATAAAGTGTACTTGGCCTTTATCAATCTGGAGGGCAAGACAATTAGTTGGTTCTAGAGCTACGAAACAACAAGCCACTTGATTACATGGGAAAAGTTCTCTAAAGATGTGCTCACACAATTCGGCCCAGGTGTATATGATGATGCTGTTGGGAACCTCACAAAACTCAAACAAATAAGTATTGTTAAGATGTGTCAAGAAAAATTTAAAGTTCTTATGAATCAAACTAAAGGTCTTTCCGAAGAATTTTTTGTAAGTTTTTTCACTGGTGGACTACAAACTGAGGTGCAAAATGCAGTCATGATGTTTGGCCTTACCACCTTAACCCAGGCCGTTGGACTTTCCCTACTGTAAGAAGAAACAATGTTATCATTCATCCGAAAGGTTCACACACCCCTCAAGGCAGGCACCAATTTCACAAAACTAGTTATTCCCCAAGCACCAATCACAAATTCTCACCCACAGGTCAAGAGAATTTCCCAAAAAGAGAAGGTTGACCGAAGGGCAAAACGATTGTGTTACTATTGCGATGAAAAATATGTTATGGCCCATCAATGCAAGAAGAGACATATTTATCTTTCAGAGGGCAAAGAATTAATTAAAGAGCATGAGGGAATTGAAGTGGAGGATGTCGTTGAAGGAAATGATGTTGAGGAAGAACCATTTATCTTGGTCCACGCTCTTGTCGGGTCCATTTTTTATCAGACCATGCATATACGAGGATTTATCAAGTGACACCCAATCACCATGCTAATCGACTCAGGTAGTACTCATAACTTCCTAGGCCCAAGTGTAGCCAAGAGAACTGGATGTTCCAACCATCAAACAAATTCCCTTGCGGTGGCTATGGCCGACAACACTAAAATCACTAGTATAGTGGTATGCTGACAGCTCAAATAGGTCATGCACGGGACTGAATTCTAGGTCGATTTTTGACTTCTATCATCGAGTGGTTGTGAAATGATCCTAGGAGTCCAATGGTTGAGTACTCTTGGTCCTATCAATTGGGACTTCAAAAATCTTTGCATGGAATTCCAGCAAAACAAGCAATGTCATGTCCTATGTGGTGGCACTAATAGTAGTGTGAAGGTCATTTGGGCTACCAACATGCAGAAGGCATTGAAAAAGGTTGGTCAAGGAGCTGTGGCTCACTTATTTTCTCTCCAAACCCAATCAAACCCACCAGAAACAACTACAGTAGTTACTGACCCTAAATTGTTGAAATTACTTACTGATTATGAGGAAATCTTTGCAGAACTAGTGGGTTTACCACATCGCTGTTCACATGACCATATGATTCCTTTGATGCCGAGTAACCAAATAACCAATGTGAGACCTTATTGATTCCCTTACATTCAAAAAAATGAGATCAGGAAAGTTGTGTAGGAAATGTTACAGGTTGGAACCATTAGGCCAGATGTTAGTCCTTTTTCTTCACAAGTTTTGCTAGTTCGCAAAAAAGATAATACATGGCGAATGTGCATAGATTATCGTGCCTTAAACCGTGTCACTGGCGAGGATAACTTCTCAATTTCAATAATTGATGAACTACTAGATGATCTTCATGATGCCAAGATCTTCTCTAAGCTTGATTTAAGATTAGCGTACCATCAAATCCGAGTTCATCTATGCAACGTGCACAAAACTGACTTCCGCACACACGAAGGACATTATGAGTTCTTGTTCATGCCTTTTGGACGCACTAACACACCGGCTACCTTTCAAATTTTGATGCATGAGGTATTTTGAACCTACCTGCGTCAATTTATTTTGGTATTTTTTGACGACATTTTAGTTCACATCAGCAATTAGGATGAACATATAACATATGTAGCCACTACATTGGAGGTCTTATGAAAAAACCATATATATATATATATATATATATATATATATATATATATATATATATATGTAAAGAAATCCAAGTGTAGCTTTGGGCAAAACTAGTTGGAATACTTGTGTCACATGATCTTAAATCAAGGTGTAGCAACTGATCTAGAGAAAATTGCACGCATGACTTCATGGCCCAAACTAACTACATTGAAGGGGTTTCTGGAGCCTCACAATATATTATAGACGATTTCTTCGTGATTATGGAAAAATCTATCAACCTCTCACAACCTTTCTTAAGGACAATTTTCATTGGACAAGTGAATCCAAAGAAGCTTTCAATCACCTTAAGGAAGCAATGACTACTACCCATGTACTTGCTATGACTTCTCTAAGGAGTTCATGGTGGAATGTGATGCATTAGGAGTAGGACTAAGGCAGTTTTGATGCAAGAAGGCAAGCCAATCTCGTTTATTAGCAAAGCACGATGTAGCAAGAACCTTGGATTGTCCACCTATGAGAAGGAACTTCAGTTGTGGTGCATACAATACATAAATGGAGACCTTACCTAGCAAGACCACTTCAAGATCAAAATTGATCATCTTAGCTTTAAATACATTCTAGAACAACAAATTAGCGCTCCCATGCAATACCATTTGGGTAACTAAATTGATGAGGTATGATTATGAGATCTTATATTGTAGTAGGAAAGAAAACAAGGTTGCAGATGCTCTGTCTTGTCATGATGAAGAAATATGCCATCCAGTGGAATCAATGAAGAAAGATGTTGGGGTCCTAGAACAACCATGCCAAGTAATGGCCATTTCCATGCCAATTCCCAACTAGCTGGAGACATTAAAGAAGGAATAGCAAGAAGATATGCAACTACAAGATGTGGTCAAAGACCTGATCTAGAACCCGCAATCACATCGGGGTTACACTTAGTAATTGGACCAACTTTGGTATAAGGGCAAATTAGTTCTTGGCCCGACTTCAACCTTGAAGGCTTCCATTTTATATGTGGCTCACGATAGTGTTGGGTTTCCCTCCTTTGTGGGACTCATCAATTTGCTAATTTTTTGGTGGCCTACCCGTGTAGGACTCTTATCCAAGACTTGGTTTGGAGTCTTCAAGTTAAAAAGGAATTTGGTAGCCACCAAAAGACTATAAGTTTTGTCCTTTCTTAGTTCTTCTCTTCTCTGTTGGTTTGGAAAGAAGACATATTTTCGGCAGTCTTTGGTTCAACAAAAATTCAGCCTTCTTCTTCTCCTTTTTGGTGCCAGAAAAATCTGCAAATTTGTTCTTCAAGTGGGTAATATTTATTTACTTGATATTTGGGTTTCTTGCAGTTTGTTCTTGGAGATTTGGTTCACTTATTTTGTGAGGTATTTTCCTCTTGTGATTTACACCTTGGTGTGTTTGTAAGGCTTATGCCTTTTGGCCACTTTGTAATCTGATTTGGTGATAGTGGAAGAAACTGACCTACCGGTCGTCGTGGATGTACCTCAAGTTATTTGAGGGAACCACGTAAATCTTGTGTGCTTATTTATTTTCTGTTATTTTATTTATATTGCTTCCATTGATTTACACTTGTGGGAAAGCCTATTTTCCCAACATCTGGTATCAAAGCAATTGGTTAATTCGGTTTCGATTCGTTATATTTCTGTGTGTGAATTATGGACGGCAACGTTGGACTTATGGTTAGTTTCAATGGCACAAATTGGGTGACTTGGAAAACTAAAATGGAAGATCTTTTATTTTGTAAAGATTTGAATGGACCCATAGAAGGTGATAGTGGCAAACCGGAAGGGATGAAAGATGACGAGTGGAAAAAGCTAGACCGGAAAGCTGTCGGTTTTATTCGGCAATGGATTGATGATAATGTCTTTCATCATGTCTCTACAGAAAAATCTGCACATGGTCTTTGGACCAAATTGGAGAGTTTGTATGATAGAAAGACGGCAGTGAATAAAGCCTTTTTATTTCGAAAGCTTGTGAACTCTAAATATAAGGAGGGTACTTCTATTGCAGAGCATTTGAATGAGATTAAGAGCATTGTGAATCAGTTGGCCGCCATGAAAATTACTTTTGATGATGAGTTGCAAGCTTTGTTACTTCTTAGTTCACTTCCCGAAAGCTGGGAAACTTTGGTGGTCACAGTTAGTAACTCCACACCTGATGGAGTGGTAACAATGAGTCAAGTTACCAGCAGTTTGTTGAATGAAGAAACAAGAAGAAAATCATCAGGTTCTTTTTACTCCGAGGCACTTGTAATGGAAAATCGGGGGAGAGGCAAGAGTAAGAGTAGGGTTCCGCACAACCGTGATAAATCTAGAGGTCGTTCAAGCTCGATGTCAAAAAAGGATGTTGAATGCTATTATTGTCACAAGAAAGGGCACATGAAGCGGGAATGTAGAAAACTCAAGTTCAAGGAGCAGAACAAAGAGAAAAATTCAGAGAAAAAGCAAATTGATACAGCTGTAGTTACCGATGATGAACTCATGATTATCCGTGATGATGCTAGCGTTAATTTGATTGGCCAAGAGACGGATTGGGTAATTGATTCTGGAGCTTCATTTCATGTTACTTCGCGGGCTGATTTCTTTACTTCTTACTCACAAGGTGATTTTGGGAATGTCCGTATGGGAAATGAAGATGTGTCAAAAATTGTCGGCATGGGTGACATTTGCTTGGAAACAAATATTGGATGCAAATTGCTGCTTAGAGATGTGAGACATGTACCAGATATTCGACTCAATTTAATCTCTGCTGGAAAGTTAGATGATGAAGGCTACATCAACAATTTCAGTAATGGAAAATGGAAGCTCTCCAAAGGTTCTCTAGTGGTAGCAAAAGGAAAGAAGACTTGTTCTCTTTACACTATGCAAGCAAAAATCTGCAAGGGTGTTGTGAATACCTTAGAGAATGACTCATCCACTGATTTATGGCATAGAAGGCTTGGACATATGAGTGAAAAAGGATTGCAAGTTTTGTCCAAGAAAGAGCTTCTAGTGGGAATAAAAGGTACGCCTTTGAAAACTTGTGTTCATTGTTTCCATGGTAAACAAAACAGAATATCATTCCGTAGAAACATTGCATCTAGAAAATCTCATGTTTTAGATTTGGTACATTCTGATGTATGTGGTCCTTTGAAAGTTAGGACACTTGGTGGTGCTCTATACTTTGTCACTTTTATTGATGATCACTCTAGAAAAGTTTGGGCTTATACACTGAAAACTAAAGATCAAGTTCTAGATGTGTTTAAGATTTTTCAGGCCAAGGTTGAAAGAGAAACAGGTAGACAGTTGAAATGTGTTCGCTCGGATAATGGTGGTGAATATATTGGACCATTTGATCAGTATTGCACAAATCATGGTATCAGGCATGAAAAGACAGTTAAAAAGACACCTCAACAGAACGGGGTTGCAGAGAGAATGAATCGCACCATTGTTGAGAGAGTCAGATGTTTGCTCTCACATTCTAAATTGCCAAGATCCTTTTGGGGTGAGGCAATGAGGACCGCAGTTGATCTTATCAATTTGTCTCCTTCAGTTCCGTTGAATGGTGATGTGCCAGAGAAAGTTTGGACAGGGAAGGAAGTCTCCTATGATCACTTGAGGGTATTCGGCTGCAGAGCTTTTGTTCATATTCCAAAAGATGAAAGGTCCAAGCTTGATCCAAAAGCAAAGCAATGCATATTTCTTGGCTATGGGCATGAAGAATTTGGATACAGGTTGTATGATACAGTTGACAAGAAAGTTGTCAGAAGCCGAGATGTTGTTTTCTTGGAAGATCAGACTATTGAAGACATCGACAAGCTTGAGTCAGCTGAGTCTAGTACTGATGATCTTGTTGATTTAGATCCTCTCAATCCCTCTGCTGTTCATGATATTGATGAGGAAGTGCAAACACCTCATGATGATGCAGCAGAAGATGATGTTGAGCCAGAGATTGAGGGGGAGCAACCACCCCAAGAGCCACTACCACAGACACCGTTAAGGAGATCTACTAGAGAAAAACAGCCATCCAGAAAATATTCTTCAAATGAGTATGTGATGATATCAGATCAGGGGGAGCCAGGGACTTATCAAGAAGTCTTGAAGCATGAGAACAAAACTGAATGGTTCAAGGCAATGAAAGAGGAAATGAAGTCTTTGCATGAGAATCACACCTATGATTTGGTGAAGCCGCCTAAAGGGAAGAAAATTTTGAAAAATAAATGGGTCTTCAGACGAAAGAATGATGGGAACAGTTCTCAACCGAGATTCAAGGCACGACTTGTCGTGAAAGGTTTTGATCAGAGAAAGGGAGTTGATTTTGATGAGATCTTCTCACCAGTTGTGAAGATGTCCTCCATTCGAACTGTGCTTGGTATAGCTGCGAGTATGAATTTAGAAGTTGAGCAGCTTGATGTGAAGACCGCATTTTTGCATGGTGACTTAGAAGAGGAAATTTATATGGAGCAACCTGAGGGCTTCAAAGAAAAGGGTAATGATCAGTTAGTTTGCAAATTGAAGAAGAGCTTGTACGGATTGAAGCAAGCACCGAGGCAGTGGTACAGAAAATTCGATGCTTTCATGAGTGAGAATGGGTATTCAAGAACCACTTCAGACCATTGTGTGTTTGTGAAGAAATATAAAGATGGTAATTTTATTATTCTCTTGCTTTACGTTGATGATATGCTTATTGTGGGCCAAGACACGAGTAAGATTAGCAAGTTGAAGTCAGAGTTAAGTAAGTCCTTTGCCATGAAGGATTTGGGTCCAGCAAAGCAAATTCTTGGGATGAGAATTGTTCGTGACAGATCACATGGGCTGATTTGGTTATCTCAAGAGAACTATATTAAAAAGGTTCTTGAGAGGTTCAATATGGACAAAGCAAAGCCTGTTAATTGTCCACTTGCAGGCCACTTCAAACTAAGCTCAAGTCAGTGTCCTACAAGTGATGAAAAGAGAAATGAGAAGCAGAAAATTCCCTATGCTTCAGCAGTTGGTTCTTTGATGTACGCCATGGTTTGTACTCGACCGGATATTGCTCACGCAGTTGGGATTGTCAGTCGATTTTTGTCTAATCCAGGGAAAGAACACTGGGCAGCAGTGAAATGGATTATGAGGTATCTTCAGGGCACTTCAAAGATGAGTTTGTGTTTTGGTAAAGGCGAGCCTATTCTTGATGGGTTCACAGATTCTGATATGGCTGGTGATGTTGATAGTCGAAAATCTACTTCTGGTTATTTGATTACTTTTGCAGGGGGAGCAGTGGCATGACAATCAAGATTACAGAAATGTGTTGCTCTCTCCACTACAGAAGCTGAGTTCATCGCCATCACTGAAGCTTGCAAAGAATTATTGTGGTTGAAGGAATTCTTACAAGAGTTGGGTTTGAAACAAGAAAGGTATGTCCTTCATTGTGATAGTCAGAGTGCAATCCACTTGAGCAAGAATTCTTCATTTCATTCGAGATCGAAACATATTGATGTTAGATATCATTGGATTCGTGATGTCTTGAATGATAAGTTGTTACAACTTGAAAAAATTCACACTGATGATAACACTTCGGATATGTTAACTAAGGCATTGACTAAGGACAAGCATGAGAAGTGTCGACTTTTGGCGGGAATGGTCGAATCCTCCACATAAGTCGGGAGGGGGAGAATTGTTGGGTTTCCCTCCTTTGTGGGACTCATCAATTTGCTAATTTTTTTGGTGGCCTACCCGTGTAGGACTCTTATCCAAGACTTGGTTTGGAGTCTTCAAGTTAAAAAGGAATTTGGTAGCCACCAAAAGACTATAAGTTTTGTCCTTTCTTAGTTCTTCTCTTCTCTGTTGGTTTAGCAAGAAGACATATTTTTCGACAGTCTTTGGTTCAACAAAAATTCAGCCTTCTTCTTCTCCTTTTTGGTGCCAGAAAAATCTGCAAATTTGTTCTTCAAGTGGGTAATATTTATTTACTTGATATTTGGGTTTCTTGCAGTTTGTTCTTGGAGATTTGGTTCACTTATTTTGTGAGGTATTTTCCTCTTGTGATTTACACCTTGGTGTGTTTGTAAGGCTTATGCCTTTTGACCACTTTGTAATCTGATTTGGTGATAGTGGAAGAAACTGACCTACCGGTCGTCGTGGATGTACCTCAAGTTATTTGAGGGAACCACGTAAATCTTGTGTGCTTATTTATTTTCTGTTATTTTATTTATATTGCTTCCATTGATTTACACTTGTGGGAAAGCCTATTTTTCCAACAGATAGTTCCACAGGGGGACACTCCGGTGCCCACAAAACTCTTCATCGCATAAAAGAGCATTTTTCTAGCCTAGTATGAAACAACAGGTTCATCACTATGTTGCAGAGTGTGACATATGTCAGCATAATAAGCATGAAAATGTGGCATATCTTGGATTGCTACAACCTCTTCTAATTCCTACCCGCATTTGGAGTGATATTTCCATGGATTTTGTTGAAGGACTTCCCCGCTTGAATGGCAAAGAGGTAATATTTTGTTGTAGTGGACAAATTGAGTAAATATTCCAATTTCATAGCTATAAGCCAGCCTTAATCAGCCACAGTTGTTGCCTAGCTCTTCAAGGAACAAGTATTTAAACTACATGGGATGCCAATGACAATTGTCAGTGATCAAGATCCAATGTTTCCAAGTTCATTTCAGAAGGAACTTTTCAAGTTACAAGGCACCCAGCAGTGTATGAGTTCTGTCTATCACCCTCAGTCGGATGGACAAACTGAAGTCGTGAACCTTTGTGTCGAAAACTACCTTCAATGTGTGACTGGAGACCGACCCAAGCAATAGGCTAAATTGCTCTCTCTTGTAGAATGGTGTTATAACACATCATTTTATTCACCTAACAAGACTACACCATACGAGGATGTCTATGGCCAACTGCCTCCATCTTATCACATCTATGCCTCGGGATACTCAAATATTGCTGTTGTTGATAAGGAATTACGAGAAAAAGATGTCATAATATGAATGCTGAAGGAAAATCTGTCCCAAGCTCAAAATCATATGAAGTAATTGGTCAATGCCCATCGGTCCAAACGGTCCTTTGAGTTGGGGAACTTGGTGTACTTACGCCTATAACCTTATCGGCAGACTTCCATTGCCCTAAGGAAAACTCACAAGGTAGCTCCAAGATACTATGGTTCATTTCTTGTTCTTCAAAAAATAGGACCAGTGACTTACAAGCTCGAGCTCCTGCCGTTTTCTCAAATACACCTGATTTTCATGTCTCATGTTTGAAGAAAAAAATTAGGAAGCAAACAATTACTCAACTGGAATTACCACCTGTTGGAAATGAAGGTCAAATTAGATTGGAACCAGTTCACATTCTAGACCAACGAATGGTGAAGAAAAGGAACCACGTAGCAACTGATGTTCTAGTTCATTGGTCCAACTGAATTCCTGAAGATGCTACGTGGGAAGACTAGGAGAAGTTACAGGCTAAATTTTCGAATTTCCAACCTTAAGGACAAGGTCAATCTCATGGGGGTAGGATTGTTACGTGCCCTAGAAGGATTAGAAAAGCTGCAGCTGGACAGAGAGAATTAAGTAGCAGATGGCTAGAGTGAATCAGGACCCAAATTTTAGAAGTAGCTATGAATGATTGGGGCATTAATTAAGGGTGGGTATCTTGTCCTGTGATTAAACAGTAGCTGATTTTCTTCCTTGTATTAAGGAGAGCCTCCTCTATTTATGCAGAAGCAGTAGGAGGGTTGAGGCATTAAGCATGCTCTATTTTTCTTTCTTACTGTTCTGTTACAATATTAAGAAGGTTTCCCCCTAGAAGAGAGAATTGTTGGTCTTCTTGTCTTTCTTCTCCCTAGGATCGTATCATTGATCAATGACGGTGGGTGGTGGTGGTTGATCAGTGATGGTGGTGGGTGGTGATACCCCTCTCTCAATAATACATATATGGTAATGCTCCTTTAGCTCCAAAACCATCCGCCTCCAACAAATCGGTCTTGGCTAGTGGTGTCCTAGATCTGAGCTTCGATAGATTTAGAAATGGTTCATTTTGAGAGAGAGAGAGAGTGTGTGAAAGAGAGAGAGAGAGAGAGAGAGAGACTTAGCAGAAGAGGAACATGTTTTTGCTATGGTTTGAGTTGCATGGTCGCTGGCGACTCGCTCTGCTACCCATCTCAATGTCTTCTTTTGAATCTGTTTCTCTCTAACCCTCTCAACTTGTTCCTCAATTTCACTTGTGAGAATTATATAACAAGACTGGCATTTTTTCAAGCCCAAATTAGCTTTTTATTTCATACTAAGTTTTTTGTATATAAGTTATATAAAATGTTGATTTTGTATGGCAGATAATTAACACTGATACTATATGTTGGAAGATAGTAATTTAAAGATAGGAAAATAATAAAAGCATAACACAAATAGAGCGTGATTCAATACAGCGTTCCCACATTAGCACACTATGCCTACATCCACAAATCAAAAACCTACATCGATGTAATATTTATAGAAAAACTAGTTATTTGGTAACTAATTATATAATATTCAACCCTATTTATAGGAATAAAATACAGTAACCCAATACAATTTGGATACTACTAAATCTCTATGTTCCTATCAAGTCTCTAATAAACCTATCCATGGTTTATTAGAACTCTTCAAATATGTTTCCTATTTCATTTATAATTCTCACATTGATTACCCAACAAACTCTCATTTATTAAAATTAGAACAGCTTTGGTCAAATTCAAACAGCTTCCCTTGAACCAAACTCTTCAAATTTGGTCATGCCCCAAGATCATGCTTAGTACCCCTGATTTTAATCTACCAAATTTTTAAGCACCACATACAAACATGCTCTTTTGAGTCACCATAATCTTCTTTGTATTTCAAGAACCTACGCCTTGAGCTGCATCATCTATGCATATTTGCCCATGTTTTATCTATTCTTTGAAAGTCTCACTGGTCAATGTTTCACCATTCATCAAGATAAAGTCTAGTAAATCGTAGCCCATGAGACACCACATCATCACTACTACATTTATGTTGCCCCAATAGATCTCAAACCATTGGAATACCGTGAGTTTAATATTAACATCCCAAAATCCTGAAGAAATCTCTTCAACGTTGCATGTACGGTAATTCTTAAAATTAAAACAATCTAGAAGCAACTTAGTCTCCCGTTTGATTTCATATACCAACTTTAAATTTTTTTCTTGTGGATGGATCCAAACAAAATTATGCATCAACTAATTTTTCAAGATTACATCCTTAATGTACGCAAGATGAAATAAATCTTCACACCACGTCGTATATACATGGAAAATGAGTCTTCTTCAACATAAACACCAACTTGATCATTGAATCGTCAAAAACTTGTTTTGATTATTGCATCAGGATCGTCAATCTAACTCTTATTGTTCTACCAGGATCATCAATCTAGCTCTAGTACCACTTGTTGGTTTTGTACAATAGATAATTAATACTAATACCAGAAGTTAGAAGATAGGAATTCAAATATGGTAAAATAATAAAAACATAACAAATATATAACGTAGTTCAATACAGCGTACCAACCTTGGTACACCATACCTACATCCATGGACCAAAAAACCTATATCGATATATTATTTGCCGAAAACATTTGGTAACTAATTACATAATACTCAACCATATTTATAGGAATAAAATATTGTAACCCCATACAATTTGGATACTGCTAAATCTCTATGTTTCCTATCAAGTCACTAATAAACTTATTCATTCTTTATTAAAACTCTTCCAATAAATTTCATATATTTCATTTAGGATTCTCATATTGATTACCCATATCTCTCATTTATGAAAATACAGAGTTTGAGTCAAATTACAACATGCAATAACAAAATTTTCTAGTATCCTTTCCTTTTTTTTTACAAAAAAAAAAAAAGAGATTTTTCACACTTTGCATCCTGAAAGATTTTAAAATTTTCACTTTATACCTTCAAATATTAAATTTCTCACATTGCACCATCAATATATCAAAAGTGTGAAAATGTGACCCTTCTATTAGCTTCCGTTAGTTTTTTCGTCAGTGTTGAAAACTAGCAGAAGAGTCACATTACAATACTTTTGATCATTGAGGGCGCAATATTAAAAACTTAATCTATGAAGGTGCAAAGTGAAAAACTTGAAAATTTTCAAGATGCAAAATAAAATTCGTCCAAAAAAAAAATCATTGTTCTCTAAAGTGTCTAAAACTCGTTGAAATGTGACCATAACAATGTAGATTGTAGCATAACTATTTAAGTACGCATCTATATAAAATTTGATACAGTAAATCTTTAATACTTGAAATGAATCAGACTGAATAAGTCTCAGGTTGATCTAATAGTAGAATTAGATGGAAGCCCTTAATTGAGATGAAACTAATACTTAAGGGATTAAATTCAAACAATTGAAAGTCTAGAGACTAAATTAAAACTATAAACATAATTTAGAGACCAATTATGATATTTACCCATAAATTTAAGTGATGGTGTAACCCAACTTGATACAATTGGATCAAAATTCTTTTTGGTCCAATTATATTGGGTATTCTTGATATATATATGACCCAGCTCAACAAAAAATGTTAATCAAGTTGTCTCTTATCATGATTGGGTTTGTACTAACTTGTAGCAATCAATAATCTAGTATCTTTAATTAGACGTATTCGATGATCCAACGCCAATCCCACTTTTTTAGTGACTAGTTATTTATACGTGCGTTGCAGGTAAATAATTTTATCTTACAATTGTTAAATTTATTTTGTTCGTATAGCTGTTCAATATTGGATGATTTGAGAGTTTCTAGATGCTTTCGTTAAATGACAAAAATACTAAAAAGCGTATTTGAACTCCTAAATTTATAAATACTTCATTTTAAGAAATACCTACTTTTTCACTAAACTAATTTCACTCCCAACAATCAAATCTATACCATATATATGAAGCAATCATATTAGACCAGATGAGCCCTTAGAAACCTTCCCTCCCACAATAACTAATTAGGAGAGTTTTTGAATTATTTAAGTAATTTATTCCAATTAAATTATGTCATGTGTTCACACAACTTTCTCTCTCTGTTTCATTGCAACAACTCATTTAATTCTTTTTTTTTTAAAAAAAAACTATTTTTATCTACATATAACTACTCAATGGATGGTACTATAACTACCCACATTTGAATTTCCTTCTTCAATTTGGCAACTTCAAGGATTATTTTTCAATAATTTTATGATTGGGATCAGGATGGAGGAGAGGTAGAGGTGGCAGTGGGGGTAGAAATAATGGCGGATAATATTATTAATTCCTTCATCGTACAGGACGATCGCTAGTTTCTTATGTAAATATAACTCTATTTGCTTGTACTAGTCTATAATATAACCTCATACACAAGGTCATTGACGTGGAGGTAATGATAAATTTCAAAAGTCCAATAGATCCATGGTCCTTGCATACTATTACTTAATTTAATAATAAAAGAGACATAGAAAAATTAAAAAACAAAAATCAACATGAAATAAACAACCAATTATTCTAGAAATAATATATATACACACATGCGCACACACACCCCAAAGACCATCAATTGGTATCAGAGCCATTTTGACGGTCTAGTTACTTAACTGTGACGATCCAAAAATTAGGGGTCCTTTCATTACTCATCAATCCGCAGAATACTCGTAGATATCATATAACTCGATATCACGCCATTATACCCCATGTACTGGGATCTATAATTTAACAAATTTTGGGCAGAATCTCATTTGCACTCGAAGTTCTACCCAAAACACAACCTGTGCATCATACATTCACATGACCTATCTGAAGTCCAATATACAATGTTGACCACACCAGGTTCATTTATAAGTAAACATTGACCACTGGGTCCATTTATCCATACTCCCACATCATGAATTTATGCATTAAACATAGTTAATAAAAATTTAAAATTATAATTCTTTTACATACATTACATGCTCATAACTATGAAAAAGTTAGTACAAAAAAAATACTAAAAGCCACAAGTCGGTCTTTCTTTGTCACTAGGGCCCTGAATAAGCACCGTCCAATGGCGTATATCCCCCACCTGAAATGTTTTCCCGTATAGGGTGAGATATGCTCAATAGAGTATTTCCTACAGAGGCTACTTCTTAATCTAGATGCATATGAAATGTCCACAATACAACCAATCAATAATTCAAAACATTCCAATCAATAATATGCATCCAATGATAGGAATTCTATGTCATGCCATGAAATGATATGAGACTCAGTCATGCTCTTTAACCCTTGTCCTCACCGACTCCTACAACACAATGCAATGCACTTGTGCAATAAAATCATCATTTGACGAAAATCTATCCAATGATTGTTTGAAATAAAAGTTATGTTTTTATAAAACCAAATCATTGATTGATGTTACCCATTGAATAAGTATTTTATAAAACAAAATCTTGCGTCTTTGTTGAGCAACGGATTTTGGTATAACAACCGTCAGTTCCGTACACCATCACACTTTTCTGGAATTTCACCTCAGGGGAGTGTGTGAACCAAGTAGCCAGTTTTTGCACCCAAGAGAGAATCTAGTCCTTCTTGCTATACCTAACACAAGTTTTTCATACATGTAACCATGCGACTCAGTCAGATCTTCAATCCAACTTTCTCGAGCCCACCCATCAAGCACCAAGTATAGTGTTTGATTAAAACATACACCCACACACCCACACTCATGCATAAAGCCCATGAATGTGATGTCATTATCATGCCCAAGATGCAATGAATGTCAAATGAGCAATTTAACCGTATATCAATATACCAAGGACAATTATATCATGTCCATATAATTATCTTTATCCAACACAATGATAATATATCAATAAACATATATTAACATTGTATACTTAACAACCAAACATAAGCATGTTATAACATAATCTATGTCAATATAACACACTTTATTTCACATAGGCATTTTATCAAACACCTTCAAGGCATCAAATCATATAATCACATAAAATGCCCAAATTTATCACCTAACTCAAAAGAAAATCAGATTCAATGATTTCCACATACTCAATTATCAAAACTTCCAAGAAATCACAAACTTGAAATTTCTAACTACCAATTCACACTAGAATTGAGCCTATTCATTATCAGTAAACCAACTATAATAGGCAAGTGTTAAAAACACTCAAAATAGTCCACCCATTTCCTATGGACACCATAGGATGAAAATAAATCAAAGTAGTAGGGAACCCTATCTCTTGGAGCGTAAAACGAATGATAGAACCTTCAAGAACACCAACACCAACCTCCAAGTTTTGATTTTCTAAAATTCCCTCTTTGGATCTTCAGTGAAATCCTTCATTATTGGTACGTAGACATAGCCCTCATCACGGTGATCAACTTTAACTTTTGGTCCAAGTGATTCCGACCGACGGAACTTCGTGAATCGAAGGGAGAAAGTTAAAGATTTTTGTTTTTCTTCTTCTCCTCCTTCCAACGTTCAGACCAGCAGAGAACCCAGCAGAGAAATGTCCCAAAATCAGATATTTAGTCTATATTTATACATTTTAACGATTGGCCCACGTCGCGCCACACACGCCTTCCTTCTTCCCAGGTCCGTTTTTGCCCCGAAACAATTAAATTTCACTCTGGTTCCAGTTCAATATATTTTATATGAACTTTATTTAAATTATAATAAAATTTTATAATTTTTCATTTTTTGGGCGTTTTTGAGGTCACATTTGTCGCCTCGAAAAATGTAAAAAATTTGACTATCTTAGAATTCAACAAAAATTGTCTAGGTAACTAGATTTTACGATACGAATCCAACGGTGAGGTTCGTTGCATCATCCGAGCTCTAGAAAAATACGAATTTCAAATCCACGTTATAGTGGCAAATTACCGTTTTGCCCTTTTTCAGAAAAAGTTCAATTTTACCCGAGTTTTACATTAACTGTCAAGTTATATTTGCTTAACCTCACTCCTTGGTAAATCTCTAAGTTACTAGTAAATTCCTTATAAGTCTTATTTCATTAGCACCTAGCTATACCACCGGTTAGGTTTCTCAAATCGTAGTGTAAGTCCTCAAGGGAGGCAAAATAGAGGAGATAGGGGCATAACCTAGGGGTATGCGTATGATTTTTTTATGAAGTAATATTTATGATTTATTTATATAGTTGAAAATTTGTAGATTTAAAAATGAGTGGGTTATTCAAATCTAATTTAATGACTAACTTATCTAGAACTTCATTCACTCCTATAAAATCAATAATAAGTGAAGAAGAACATTAATATCATGACTCAAAATAGACTGGAATGAATGGAACATACCCAGAGTACCAGTAAAATAAATATACAAAACAAGCTGGATACCAATAGCTTTCAATCAGAATTACAAATAAATACTATTGAACAAGTTTATGCACTTAACGAGGAGCATGAAACTTGTCAATTGTTTAGTAAAGAATCAATTAAAAAACATAGGTCAAAAGGATATAATTTTATCCACCTTGGCTTAATTCAAGTTGTAGTAAAACTATTGTCAAAAGTTGGAGTCAATTCCTCAGTCTTATTATGTCTTAGAGATGACAGGTTCAAAGACTATGACACAAGTATTTTAGGGATAATGGAATCAAGACTACATAATATCCCAGTATATTTTAATTGTTTTCTAGACTTTACTCTAAGTCTTAGTGATCCTAATTTGTTAACTGCTTTGATCCTGAATCTATTTGTGACACCCCAAAATCCGGGGGTCCGTTGATTATCCATCAACTCGCGGAATACTCATGGATACCGAATAATTCGATATTGCGCCGTTATGTCCCATTTACTGAGATCCATAATTTTAACAAAATTCGGGCAAAGTCTCATTTATACGGGGAGCTCTACCCAAAATCCAACTTGTGCAGTATACATTCACATGACCCATCTGAGGCCCAATATAAAACAATGACCGCACCGGGTCCATTTCTGAGTAAATATTGACCACACCAGGTTCATTTATCCCTACTCATATAAATACATGCAAGGTTATATTAAAAATTGTCCATATAAGTTTGATTACAATTCCTTTACATACATTACATGCCCAAAAATTAACTTTGCAAAAGTTTTACAAAAAAAGAACTAAAAGCCACAAGTCGGCCTTTCTTCGTCACTAAGGCCCTGGATGAGCACCGTCCAATGGCATGTATCTCCCACCTAAAATATTTTCTCATATACGGTGAGCCATGCTCAATAGAGTATCTCCTACGGAGGCTACTCCTCACCCTAGATGCATATGTAATGTTCACATGCAACATTTAACAGCCACAATCCATTCCATACAAGAATATATAATTCTAGATAAAAATTCTACCATGTCATGTCATGATATGAGATGATACTCACTCATGCACTTTAACCCGAGTCCTCACCAACTCCCACAACACAATGCAATACAAATGTGTAAAACATTTATCATTGATGAAATACATCCAATGATCATTTTTGAAATACAAGTCATTGTGTTTATAAAACCAATTCATTGTTGGATGTTTCCCATCAAATGAATACTTTATAAAACAAGTACACTTTTCTAGAATTTCACCTCAGGGGAGTGTACGAACCAAGTATTTTTATAAACAAAATCATGTGCCTTTGTTGGGTAGCGAAATTTTGGAATCGCACCGTAGGTTCCACAAACCAATACACTTTTCTGGAATTTCACCTCAAGGGAGTGTATGAACCAAGTAGCCGGGTCTTGCACCAGAGGGAGAGACTAGCCCTTCTTGCTATACCTGACACAAGTTTTTCATGTATGCAACCGTGTGACTCAGTAGGATATTCAACCCCACTTTTCCGAGCCGACTCATCAAACACCATGTATGGTGATTGATCCAACCATGCACTCACACACTCATACTCATAGCCATGGATGCATTTTCTCCGTGCAAATTCAATGTGATGCACCATTACTCAATCAATGTCATGCTCAATGTAATGGATGCTGATGAGCCAAATTTAAACCATACATCTCAACATGTGTCACGACAATTTATATCACATGTACAAAATCATCAAAATTCATTATCATGTCAATACATCAACTAGCACAAACCCAACACATATCTCAAGCATGACATTACACAATCTCATGTCAATCATTCTCAATCACAAGGCATAATATATTAAACATATAGCATGCCCACAAAATCACTTTTCCATGGAATTACTGACCAAGCAATTTTCATATCCCAATTTCAAGTTAGAAAATCTATTCTAACCCATTTCAATACCCCTTTTCACACCCATTTCATCTATTTCAAGTGCATAGGTGTGTGCTATATATATGTTTCCTTTTAACCTATACATTGATTCAACCTTCCCGAGTCCACTTATCAACCACCAAGAATGGTGTTTGATCAACCATGTACACACACCCACAACCATGCCTCATGCCCATGAATGTGATGTCAATTTCATGCCCAAAATGCAATGAATGCCAAAATGAGCAATTAAACCACATAGTTCAACATATGTCATGGTAATTTATATCTATTGCATATAGTTACCACAATTTATCATGATGCAAATTTATTAACAACTTATATCAACTCATTCCTTCGATCACCATTTTCTCAAGCATGTCATACATAAATTTTGCCACAACAAACTTAATTCTCACATAGGAACTTAGCAAAACACCTTCAAGGCACCAATCATATTATCACATAGTTCACTCATATTCATCATATAGCTCAAGAAATCATATTTAGTGATTTCTACACAACCATTTCAAATGAAAATTATTCTACCCATTTCTTAATATCCATCTATCATAATCTTCCAAGAAATCATAAAGTAGCAACTTCTAAATGCCAATTCAACCTAGACTTTACTTTACCCAATTTCCATATCCATTTTCTACGCTCCAAGTACCTATAGTTTTTCATGAAATTTACCAAACAAGTAAATTCTACAACCCATTTTTTATAAGGTTTGTTTAGCACATTTAGGTACTCATTTCCCACACTTAATATACACAAGGGGTACATTAAACCAGAGAATCTATCTCAAGTCATGCTTCCCATTCTCAATACCCATTTCACTAAACCGTCAATTTCAAACTAGAATTTTATTAAATCATTTCTACACCTACTCCATAACCATAGGCAAGTGAATTACATAATTCCATGTACCTACCCTTTTTCCATTAAACTAACTATAATAGAAAAGCTTTAAAATACAAAAAACAGCCCACATAAACCCAATTTCCAAGAGTTTACACCAATAGTTTCCACATATCAAATTTATGCTAGATGTTAGTTTTTCTTCCTTCTCTTTTATTCTCCCTCACTCTCGGTTTTCAACAAGCAAGAACACACACACACACTAATTTATGAATTAAACACACTCACTTTACTACATATTAAAGTACACATAATTTCCATCACCAAGAAATTACACAAGTTCTTCCACATATCAAATTTAAGCTATAAGTTGAACACACACACTAATTTATGAGTTAAACACACTCACTTTACTACATATTAAAGTACACATAATTTTCATTACCAAGAAATTACACAAGTTCTTCCACATATCAAATTTATGCTAGAAGTTGAACACACACACACACACACTGATTTATGAGTTAAACACACTCACTTTACTACATATTAAAGCACACATAATTTCCATCACCAAGAAATTACACAAGTAACTTCCATACATCAACCCAAGCTAGAAATTGATTAAAACCATTTCTATACCCATCTCCACCAAGACAACAAGAATAGGCAAGTGACATATAGTTCTATACACCTACCCATTTCATATCACATTCCTAACACACTTTATTTCACATAGGCGTTTTACCAAACACCTTCAAGGCACCATATCATGTAATCACATAAAATGTCCAAATTTATCACATAACTCAAAAAAGATCTGAATAAATGATTTTCAAATACCCAATTATCAAAACTTTCAAGAAATCACAAACTAGCAATTTCTAATTTTCAATTCACACTAGAATTGAGTCTACTCATTTTCATTAAACCAACTATAATAGACAAGTGTTAAAATACACAAAATAGCCCACACATTCCCTATGGACACCATAAGTTAGAAATAAACTAAAGTAGGAGGGAACCCTACCTCTTGAAGAGTAAAACACCCGAAAAAAGATTCAAGAGCACGATTCAAGCCCAAACTTTTGATTTCTCTAAAATTCCATCTTTGGATATTCAGTGAAATCAGCTCTTTTTGGTACGTAGGCATAGCCCTCGTCGCGTAGATGAAGTTTAATTATTGGTCCGACAAATTCGACCAATGGAACTACGAAAATCGTAGGGAGAAAGCTTGGATTTCTCACTTTTCTCCTCTCTTCCTCTCACACATTAAACACACTGGTTTTGGCAGAGTTTTCTGCTGAAAAATCAGATTTTTAAGGATATTTATAACCCCGATGTGTGGTGTACGTCGCGCCACACGCCCCTTTGTCTGGGTTCGTTTTTGCCCCGAAATGATTAATTTCATTCCGGTTTAAGTTTAAATTAATTTTATTTGAACTTTAATTCAATTATAAGGAAATTTTTAAAGTTTTATTTGTGGGGACTTTTGTGAGGTCGCCCGCCACCCAGTTACATCAAAACACGTGCAAAATGCAACTATCTCGAAATTCGACAAAATTTTTCTGAGTGACTCGATTTCATGATACGAATTCAACAGTAAGGTCCGTTGTGTCATCCGAGCTCTAGGAAAATACAGATTTTAATTCTGCATTTATAGTGGCAATTTACCATTTTGCCCTTTTCTGAAAAAGTTCAAATTTTTTTGGGTTTTACACTATTAAAAATGCATAACAATAAATTTGAATGTTCATGCATTAAGTAAAAGTCCAAAGGACAAAACCCTGTTGATACAGCCTAGTACAAGTGATGCAAACATTCAAGTTCCCAAGCAACTCCAATGGAAAGATATAAATCGTCCAGAATGTTTGATGCTTGAAAATGAAAGTTACAATCAAAATACTAAAGTCAATTTATATGGTATCCAACTGTTTCCTAATGGATCAGTAAGAATTTCCTTTGATAGTAAAAGATCTAATATATCTAGTAAACTATTCAAATTAATGAAGGAAGAAAATCTAAATATGCATATTCTAGTGTGTCTAGAAGAGATAAGGATTTAGCAAAAGAATTAGATAAAAGATTAAAGTTAAAAGGTATTGATATCTCTTCACAAATTAGTAAGCCATGTTACACTCCTCAGTCAATGTTTCAAGAAGAAGAAATGAAGACTCTTTGCCTTCTCTTTCCATGACTGATAAGGAAAGTAATGTAGTAAACAAACAATTACTAATAATTAATAAAACAAATAAATTATTCATAATTGATGTGTATAGATTATATAATTAATTCAAGTCTAAAAAGAATAAATCTAAAAGACGAGAATTTAACATTAAATACAAAGATAGTAAACAAGACATAATATTTGAAAAATGGACTAAGTTCATGAATGAAATAAGATGTGAAATATTAGAGAAACCTCTAATACAGTCATTGAAAGACAGAAGTAAACTTGGTATTTCTGTTAAAGACACTTAAAGACTGCAAAAAATTGAAGAAGTAATCCAAAAGCTAGAAGTTGATCCAACTTCATCCCAAGTTAATACTATACATCAAAATGATGAGAATTTTGAAGACTATGAATACCAAGAAACTAGAAAATCAAAAAGTTCTATTGATTCTGATATCAAAAAATTGGAAGAACAGTTTGATGGTCAAAATATTAACAATTTAAAATTTTCAAGATTTAATCCTACGAGTATTACTAAAAATTTGGTATACTAAACCTGCAGCTCCTAGTCTTCAGTATGAAAAAAGAAATATTATTAATTAGTTTTCAGTACAATCCCTACGAATGAAAAATAGATGGATTGAGTGAACAAGAAATATTAAAAAAAGTAAACCACACATGTCCATGGTTATCAACAACTACATTAACAATCTTTATTGTACTGAACCATAAATAGTTGATTTAATAACTTCTGGATTCACCAGCATGTTAAAAAAATTTGTGGGATAACTACCTTAGTAAATTACTAAAAATAAAAATTCTATCTTCAGTAAAAGGATAGGAAGAGCAAAACCAGATGAAGTAAACACCCTAATCTACACAATAATCAAACATTTTGTTGGTAAACCAAGTAACATATCATCTCGAATTCATGATGTATTAAGTAATTTGAGATGTTCAACCTTATGTGATTTCAGATGGTGAAAATATGTATTCATTGTAAAACTCAGTAAACTTAAACTTTGGTAAACAAGGGCAAGGGCAAAACAGAAATTTTGCTGCTATAGTACGGGTTGAAAATCTGAATTTTTCTAGACCTAGGATGATGAAATAGACCTCACCATTGGATTCATCTTGCGAAATCTAGTTACCATGTCAAATTTCATCGAATTCTGAGATAGTCGAATTTTTTGCGTTTTACGAGGCGGTCGAGTTTCGGGTGACCCAAAAACGGGATTTCTAATAAAAATTTCAAAATTTGGAAAATAATTTAATACAAATTAAAATTAAATTAAATTGAATTTAAATCGGAGCAAAATTTAATCCTTTCGGGATGAAAACGGACCCAAGAAAAAGAAGGTCATGTGGCGCGTTGTCGGCCAAGCATTGAGGAATATAAATAGGGGGAAAATCAGATTTTCCCCCATTCTTACGCCCAGCCGTTAGCCGATAGAGAAGAGAGGGAAAAGAGAGAGCTCTTTCACCTTCTCTCTATGATCTATGACTCCATGGGTTTCGGATTCACTCGGGCCAAGAGGAAAAGTTGCTCTCCTCGCCAAGGGCTACACGACCACACCAAAAACGACGGGTTTCACCAAAGGTTGAAAAATGAAATTTTGGAGAAGTGAAGATTCAAGTTTGTTTTGGGTTCTTGGAGCTTCCAACGCCGTTTTACACTTCAAGAGGTAGGGTTCCTTCCTACTTAGCTTTATTTAACAACCTAGGGTGTAGTATGTAATGGGTGTGTTGATAAATAGATTTTATCATTACCTATGTTGTGGAATTGATGAAATGGGTATTGAAATTGGGTAAAATGAACTTTTAATTTGAAATGGGTTGTGAATTAGACTCAATGTGATCCATGAAATTGGGTGTTATATGGGCATATTATGTGTTTATTTTATGCCTTGAGAATTAAGTGTGTTGTTAGCATATGTTATATAATAGCATGCTTATGGATTTTTGTTGAAAATGAAATATTTATATATGCTAATTGATATATAGCATTATGAGAAATTTTGGTAATTATATGTTTCGGATATAAATTGTCATGAAACTTGTTTAAATGTAGTTAATTTTGCTCATGTTGCATTCTATACACATGAGCATGACATGGATTAGGTAATGGTGCATTACATTATATTTGCACTGGAAAAATGCATCAATGGCCATGAGGGTGTGTGTGTGTGTGTGTGTGCATGGTAGATATCAAACACCAAATAGGTGGATGATGGTGGGCTCGAAAAAGTTGGATTGAATATCAGGCTGAGTTTCACAGTTGCATGAAAAAGAATTGAGTCGGGGTTAGCAAGAAAGGTTAGACTATCCCTGTTTGAGAGACCCGATATTTCGGATACGTACTTTCATTGGTATAAGATCTCATATAGTGTGTTGGTGTACGTGAAATTGTTCGTGAAAGTCCATGAATTCCATGTCGGTTGGGTGACCATTGGTATAAGTCCATAAATACCCACCCTAAGAAAGACCCGGAGATTTTAAGTAGTTATTGTGTGTGTAACACAAATGATGGGGGCTTGAAAAGCCCCGGTGTTGATACTCACTGCATAGCATGGGTTGAAGGGAAATGGCTGGAGCTAGAAAAGCTTGGTTTTATACACATTGACATTGCATGTGTATGGAGTCGGGAAGGGTTCGGGTAAATTGCATGAATGAGTATCATCTCATTTCATAGCATGACATAGAATTGCATATTCTTGTTTGGGAATGTTGATGAGTGTGAAATGTTGCATGTGAATATTGCATATACACTTAGGTTAAGGAGTAGCCCTTGCAGGAAATACTCTACTGGGCATTGGCTCACCCTATACGGGACCCTGGGTTTTAGGGGCATCACATTCATCACAAGAGTAATGCTCAAAGAAGACTGTGAAAATTCTTTTTGGAAAGAAAAATTTATTAATGGCTAAACTAATCTACTTGCACACAAGATTAGAGAAGCACTGAGAAAAACCAAAAGGAATCTTTGGATATGATCAGTTAATATATG
>CAUOFW020002544.1:0-47240 GCA_963454935.2 Ilex paraguariensis
CCTTGCTGGAGGCTTGCTCCTGTATTTGCTTCGGGGACGAGAGTCTGAACTCTGTCCCCAGGGCCTTACCCTTGCAGAGGCTTGCTCTATGTATTTGCTTCGGGGACGAAGAGTCCTTGAACTATGTCCCCAGGGCCTTACCCTTGCAGGAGGCTTGCTCCTGTATTTGCTTCGGGGACGAGAGTCCTTGAACTCTGTCCCCAGGGCCTTACCCTTGCAGGAGGCTTGCTCCTGTATTTGCTTCGGGACAGAGTCCTTGAACTCTGTCCCCAGGGCCTTACCCTTTATCTTTGTCGTTGGCAAGCACTTGAGGGAGAGAGTACTTCAAAAGTAATACTTCTTTAGATTCATAACATTCCATGGTCGTATTACAAGTTTCCACTCATGTCTTCTAATCTGTACGACCCGGCGCCCCCGATTGATATCACTTTGTAAGGCCTTCCCAGTTAGGTCCCATCTTTCCTCTGTTGGATCCCGGGTATTGGCCGTTACCCTTCTGAGGACCAGATCGCCTATTTGGAATTCTCGAGCCTTGACCCTTCTGTTGTATAGTTGGGAGATCTTCTCTTGATACTTAGTTATCCTCAAGGCGGCTTCCTCCCTTCTTTCTTCCACTAGGTCCAGATCCAATCCCAGTTGACGGTCATTCCCCCCCTCGTCGAAAGCTTGGTCCTTATGGTCGGGAGCCCTACTTCGAGGGGTAATGATCGCCTCCATCCCGTATGCCAGGGAGTAGGGGGTTTCCCCTGTCGAGGACCGAGGGGTGGTCCTGTACACCCACAAAAATGTTTAATAGCTCTTCCGCCCATTTTCCTTGGCTTTCTCCAACCTCTTCTTGATCCCATTGATAATTGTCTTGTTGGAGGCCTCTGCTGCCCGTTGGCTTGAGGGTAGGCAGGGGTGGAGTAGAAGTTACGGATCCCGAGTTGCTCACAGAAAGACTTGAAGCGCCCGCCAGGTGAACTGAGTTCCGTTATCCGATACCAGTGCCCGAGGAATCCCAACCTGACGACTATGTTCTCCCAGACGAACTTTTTGGCGTCTATGTCTCGGATATGACTCAACGGCTCTGCCTCTACCCACTTGGTGAAGTAATCTGTGGCCACAATGAGGAACTTTCTATTTCCCGGAGCCTTAGGTAGGGTCCAACCAAATCGAGCCCCCACTGGGCGAATGGCCAAGGGCTGGTGAGGGGGTGTAAGTCCCCCGCGGGTGCCTGATTGCTGGGGAGAACTTCTGACACTGGTCGCATTTTTGGACATATGCGCGCGCATCCCTTTGCATTCGCGGCCACCAATATCCCTGAGACATAATGCGGTGCGCCATAGATCGCCCCCCAGAGTGCCCCCCACATATTCCTTCATGTACCTCTCATACAGGGTCTTGTACCTGATCTTCTTGGACGCATAGCAAGTAAGGCCCTGAGAAAGACCTCCGGTAAAAGCTTCTGATCCGAAGAGACCCAAAATCTTGGAGCTTTGAGTCTTATCTTCCTAGCTTCCTTTGGACACTCCGGGAGATCTCCCGTTGTTAGGAACTTGACAAAGGGATCAATCCAACTGGGAGGCTTGGGTGCGTCCTGGATGACCATCGCCTCGAGAGTATGGTCTATGCAGGATGTAGGAAGATACTCAATGGTGATCCTGCGCGACTGGGAGGAGTCCACCGCCGAGGCTAGACAAGCCAGGGCGTCGGCATGTGTGTTTCTTTGTCGCGGACACTTGCTTGATTTCAACCGGCCGAACCTTTGGATCATGGTCGTCGCCTGGTGATGGTACGCCTTCATCCTAGGGTCCCTCGTTTCGAACTCTCCTCCGTTGACTTGATTGACCACCAGCATAGAATCGCAATGCACGATCAAATTGGTAACTCCAGTCGCCTCAGCTAACCGAAGTCCTGAGATGAGTGCCTCGTACTCAGCTTCATTATTCGAAGCCTTGAATCCCAGCCGAATGGCCTGCTCCGCAATAATCCCATCTGGAGAGGTCAGCAAGACACCGATTCCGGACCCCTTACTATTTGACGAACCGTCCACACACAAAAGCCATGGCGATCCTTCAAAATTTGTTGGAGACGCTAAGTCGGGAGGAGGCGGTCCTTCTAGAACAGGATGCTCCCCCGAAAACTCAGCTATGAAGTCTGCCAGTATTTGACCTTTTATCGCAGTTCGGGGTTTGAAATGAATGTCGTGCTCCCCCAACTCCACTGCCCACTTGGAAATCCTTCCGGAGAGTTCCGCTTTCTCAAGATTGCTTTCAAGGGCTGATCGGTCAGGACAGTGATTGGGTGCGCCTGGAAATAATGCCGCAGTTTCCTGGCAGTGGTGACCAAGGACAGAGCCAGTTTCTCCAGGGGTAGATATCTTGTCTCGGCATCCAGGAGTGCCTTGCTTATATAGTAAATTGGCTTCTGGCGGTGCTCATGCTCACGGATAAGTACCCCGCTTACCGCAAACTCAGAAACTGCCAGGTACAGGAACAACATCTCCCCCTGGATGGGGACGGACAGGGTTGGAAGAGTCCTTAGTATTCTTTGATCCCAGCCAGGGCGTCCTCGCACCCCTGGCTCCACATATTCTTCCCAGCACTCTTGATTGCTCCAAAGAAGGGTTTGCATTTATCCGAGGAGCGTGAGACGAAACGGTTAAGTGCAGCCAGCATCCCTGTGAGTTTTTGGACTTCTCGGACAGTGCGAGGGCTTCGGATGTCCAGGATTGCTTTAATCTGATCCGGGTTGGCTTCGATTCCTCGTTGACTAACCAGATATCCGAGGAATTTTCCTGACTCCACTCCGAAAACGCACTTCGCCGCATTCAGCTTCAGCCCATACTCTCTGAGGGTGGAGAAGGTATCCGCCAAATCTGTCAGATGATCACAACTCCGTTTGCTCTTCACCAGCATATCGTCTATGTAGACCTCCATGGTGTTGCCGATCTACTTTTTGAACATCCGATTCATCAGCCTTTGGTATGTTGCCCCGGCGTTCTTCAGTCCAAACGGCATCACTTTGTAACAATAAACTCCCTTCGGAGTGATAAATGCCGTCTTTTCCTGATCCGGGGCATAGAGAGGGATCTGATGATATCCTGCTCGGGCATCCAGGAAGTCCATTCGTTCATATCCGGCTGTGGCATCTACTAGCTGGTCCACCTTTGGCAGGGGGTAGTCATCCTTTGGACATGCTTTGTTTAGATCCGTAAAATCTACGCAGACACGCCATTTCCCCCCTTTCTTCTTTGTGCATACTGTATTGGACAGCCATTCGGGAACTGTATCTCTCGAATGGCACCGGCTCTCAGGAGTTTGTCTATTTCCTCGTTGACCGCATTGGTGTGATGCGGGGCCATACGTCGTGGCCTCTGCTTTACTGGCTTGTGTGACGGGTCAACATGCAGCCTGTGAGTGATTATCTCGGGGTCTACCCCTGTATTTCCATCTTGTTCCAGGCGAACACGTCTGTATTTCCCCTTAGGAACTCAATCATCTCCTCCTGTTCGGCTGTAGGCATCGAGGTCCCCACTAAGAAATACCTCTCTTCTTCTCCCTCTATCAAGGGCACCTTCCGGAGGTCTTCAACCGACCGTTCAGTCGGGTCTATCCGGGGGTCATCCATTCCCGGACGCCCGGACTGTAATTGCTATTTTTCCATGATCTCTTCCGGTGCTCGCCCCTTCTCCTGGCTGGACGCCCCGGCTCGGACGGCCGAATAAAAACAGTTCTTCGCAGACGCTTGGTCCCCCCGGATCTCCATGATTCCCTCGGGCGTGGCGAATTTTAACTTCTGGTGGAAAGTGGAGTGTACCGCCCCCAACGCATGCAGCCATGTTCGCCCCATAATCACGTTGTAGGGAGAGTCCGTATCGATCACCACAAACTCGGTGTCGATGATAAAGGGACCAGTGGCAACTGGCAATGTGATTTTACCCACGGGCAAGGCGAATGAGCCGTTGAACCCGATGAGGGGTGTTTTGACTTTGGTGAGGTCTTTGAGGCCAAGACCCATCCGTTTCAGAGTTTCGAAGTACATCACCTCCGAGGAGCTCCCTGAATCTATCAAAATTCTCTTGACATCGAATTTCCCTATCTTCAGGGTCAAGACAAGGGCGTCGTTATGAGGAATCACCACGCCTGTCAAATCCGCGTCGGAGAACGTAATACCAAGCTCCCCCATCCTGGCCCTTTTACTTGATGCCCCCACATCGCCCTCGGCTACCTTTCTTGTAAAAGCTACCCTCTTGAGGTCGGACTCGAGCTCTTTGGACGTGGGGCGCTCCAGGGGACATATATGAATGACGTCTATGACGTTGTCCGGTTCCTCGGTCGGGGCAAGGGCTCGTCTCTCTTCTGGCCTAGGCTCTATGTATTCTTTCAAATGTCCGTCTCGGACCAGGCTTTTCAAGAATGATTTGAACACCCTGCAGCTTTCGGTGCGATGCCCGACATCCCGGTGATATGAACACCTAACTTTTTGATCACGGGTGGAGGGGTCGCTCTGCATCTTGGGCGGCCATTTGAAGAACGGCTCGTGTTTGATTTTATGGAGCAACCTGAAGATGGGTTCCTTGAAGACAGTGTGAACTCCTCTGGACGAACCCCCTGGATGGGGTAGTAATCCCTTTCGGGGAATATCTTCGCGCTCCTTCTCCTTTCTCTTAGATTGGAGGGCTCGGCCTTTGTTGTTTCTCATCTCGTCCTCAACCCTCGAGTACTTGTTGATCCGGGCCATCAGTTCCCCCATATCTGAGGGAGTCTTCTTGGTCAGGGATCGGTACAGGTCCGTGTCCCTCGCCAAGCCGAGCCGGAAAGATGCCGCTGCCACGACCTCCGAGCAGCCTTCTACTTCATTGACCTCTTCCCAGTATCGGATGGCGTACTGGCGAAGAGTCTCTGATTCCCTCCGTCTGAGGGTCAACAATGATCCAATGTTTTTGGGGCGCTTACTCCCCGTAATGAATCGAGTCAGGACCTGCCTAGTCAATTCCTTCCAGGACCCAATACTGTTTGGGGGAAGCGTCTCGAACCATTTCATCGCAGAATCCCCCAAGCTCATTGGGAACACTCGGCAGAGAAACCGTTGGTCCGAATGATAAGGGACATCATCTGCTTGTACTGTCTGATATGGGCTTCGGGGTCGGACCGCCCGTCATAGGTTTTGAACCGCGGCACGATGAACTTTCTTGAGACCTCCATCTCACTGATTTCCCTCGTAAAGGGTGTTTGCATGACTTCGTCCTTGGCCTCATCCTGGACAGTCTTACCCTTTCTCCTGGAGTCTAATCGGGCTCTGAGATCAACTTCTTCCCTGACGGGATGCCTTCTGAAGTCCCTGAGTTCATTGGTAAGCCCCTCATTTCCCGGGCATCGTGTGGATTGGGTTGAGTCCTCCTCGGATTCATCTCCCTTCCTCCGTCTAGACAAACCTCGTCGGAGGTCGTCCAGGGCCAATGGCCTTGCTCTTCTGGACTGGTTGTCATGATGATGTTCGCCGGCTCTGGGTCGCTTTGGGGCCCTAGAGCTTTCTGCTTTATGGTCTAGGTGGTTTCTTAGATCCTTCGTTTCCACCTCACGGGCGAGAAGCCCACGGGAAAGGAATGAATCCCTCGACCCTCCGCCTGAGGCGGCAAACTCGTCAAGCCGGCTAAGGACATTTACATTGTCCTTCTCCAGCTGACGTAATCTATCGCCAAATTTTTCTTCAATCACCTCCGCCAGCTGGCGAGCCAAGGGGGCTGATCCCCCTGACCTGATCCCCATACTGGTTTGAGGGGTAACCCCTCTTGACCGCGTAGAGGCACTTTTATTCGTGTTAGTGTGATCCCTCCCTCCGTGATGACAGGGAGCTTGTAACTCGAGACTCCTTTGGTGGGGTCCTTTCCCTCTTTGTCGAGTGTTCACCATGGTCACTGTTCTTTAGAGAGAAAAGACTTAGGAAAATTAGTCGTTTCCCACAGACGGCGCCAGATTGTGCGTGCAGAATCTTGCACAATATAAAAAATGAGAACAGATCTCTCCCCTGGTGAACTTCGGGTGAGCCGGTGGAGTGACCAAACACGCTGCTTGACAGCTTGCACGGTACGATGGTAACCCGGAATGGCAACGGGAGACCCTAGGAAAGGAGTGACAGTCCTGGTGCGTGCAGGATCTTGCACAATATAAAAAACGAGAACAGATCTCTCCCCTGGTGAACTTCTGGTGAGCCGGTGAAAGGGGTCCCTGGAACAAAGAAAAACAAGTTAGAAGGGCGCCGGAGTGTTTTCCGGCGTATCCCCTCCGACGGTCTAGTCAGTCTTTGAGTGAGAGAGAGGAAGGAGAAAACACTGAGAAAAACGTATTGTGGTAGAGAGTTTGTTGTTTGCATACCCGCTTAGCCTTTTGAAAGGAGTATTTATACCTTAAGAGCTCATGATTGCTGTCAGCGTGGTCAGTAGGTGATCATTAGGCACAGGTAACGTGTGCATTGATTCTGATGAGGAATGTCTTCTCTAATTAACTGCTCGGGGTCCCGAGCAATCAATGCTGAGTCGTCGGGATGCCGACGGTACAATATGCTCATCTCGGGGAGGATGCAATAAATGCTCTGTAATGGGAGCATTTATTGCCTTTCATTTTCAAGCCTTACCGCATTGAATGCGGTCTCATCAATGGAAGGGTGCAATTAATTGTTTGCTTTCCCAAGCCGCGTGTCAGCAACGGCATGCGATTTGTCTGTCTTTGATTTGACATCATTTGCCACGCGTCCATCCCCTATTGGCTGTGACCTCTGTATTCCAGTATGTTCTGACATTACTTGTGTAAGACGAGGTCATGATGAACAGCCTAGACTAGTGACCTGTACGTCAATAGCTTATCCTGGAGTAGAGGAAGCGTTTAGGACGGGTACCTCTCGGCACTGAGGAAAGGCTCATCTCGGGGTACCGAGGGAGGTATGCCGAACGAGGTTCATGTCAGGCCGAAGCCACGTGTCGGTGTAAAAATATACCGAACGTATGATCCTATATGTCGGTACCTCGGCGGCGAGGACCTTCGTGCGCCGATGGTGCTTGATCTTAGCAACAGTGCTTTAGTAAAACCAAGGACACGTGTCTTCATCATACAATTTTTCAGAAAAGTCCCATCAAAATTAATTACAAGTTGCATGGGACACTGGGTGGGGACTCATTCTCAGAAGTTCCGTTGTGATTGAAGCCTTACGATTCAATTATGGCAATGCATTGGGGGGGACCAATTAAAGTGATAACTTTTTGGTGACAAAAAAATTGCCTCATGGCTCCATAGTGAAAACGACACCGATCAGGGGTTCATCGAATGGATAAGAATTCAATTTTTTTTATTCAATAGTTTGATTTTGATTTTTATAGCTATGATAGTTTGGCAGGATTATATATATTCTTTAGTGTTTAGAATATGCACTTAGACCTTAATTTTGACTTTCATATAAATACAATAGAATCTCTCACAAATAACTTGTGTGATGCTGATGAACAACACTCCTTGTATGAAGTAATCTATCTAAATATTCATTTGAACTATCTTGCTTTCAAATGATTGCCTACCTTTTATATTTTTAAATTTTATTTTTTTACACCTTTCACCCACCTTCTATGCACTAATTAATAGGAGGGTTAAAAAAAAATTGAAAAATTATCAAGGCTAAAAACTAAATATTTTTGAAAAAAATATTAGAAAAAATGGTAACTAAGAGTCATTATATAATCCAAGTGTTGAATGGGGCTTGAAGAAAAGCATTATTTCATAATAAAAAATTAAACTTCTAAAAATTTTAAAAATAAAAAAGGTATAAATTTCAAACCCTATCCTCCCAAAATTAATTGTGATGATAAAAAAATATGAATATCTGATAGACCTGACAACAAATTTGATAATTGAACCGAATTATTCGGGCTCAACTTGTTTTGGGCTTGGGTCGGACTAAATGAGCACTGTTTGAACAATTTTTTATGCTTGGTTTTTGACTGCACCTTTCAGAGTTAGGACTGGTAGCAGGCATGCTATAGATTACCATTTGTTAAACGAAATTTGGTTTTCTATTGCCCTGAAAAACATGGAGAATGTCCATGTAGCATTGCACTTGATCGAAAACAACAGTCCAAAAAAAATTAACTACCTATCAATTAATTCTTCTCTGTCTGTATGTGGGCCAAATGCTAGTATAAAAAGAGAGTTTGAAAGCTTAGATTTTTCATTGCAAAACAATGGAACAACATTTGCTTCCCTATAGCTATGCATGTGCTAGTATTGTATTGCTTATATGCATTCGTCTCTGTTATGATCTGTTGCTGAAGCCTCAAAGGCTTCGATTAAAGCTTCGAAGGCAAGGGATTGATGGTCCCAAACCTTCCTTTATGATGGGTAACATTCCTGAAATAAAGCACATGAAATCGATGGTCAAGCTTTCGGAGTTTTCAAGCGATAAATGGGAACAACCTCCACCACTCGACACTTCTTCCATTCTCTTCCCACATTTCAATCAGTGGACTAAGCAATATGGTATAACTCACATTTGTTGTCGTTTATTATCTATCTTTGTTTCATATTCTTCAAGTTTACTTGTGTTGGACTTTTTGCACCACTCAAAGTCAATACATGTATTTTCCAGTCACAAAATTCGAATTCGGATCATTTCAAACAAATAATGTTTCTTTGTTTTTTCATCTGATTAATTATGATTTCACTGAAGGTCATATGTTAATTAGTTTTGTTATTATGATTGGCGAATTTAGGGTGATTGGCGTAGACATTTGCCCTCCAAAACTTTTATCTATCATAATATTGTGAACAATGACACTCTCAAATTACATAAGCTAGCTTATCCCTCAATTTTGTTTACAACAATAATTGAAGTCTTTTCATAAATTCTTGGATCCGTCTCTGACAGCAGACATATTGTGTCATACCAGGAATAACTTTTTCATTTTCCCTTGGGAGGGTACGAGTGTTGTATGTGGCAGATCCTTATCTGGTGAAAGAAATAAACCAATGCAAGTCACTGGACTTGGGGAAGCCTGCGTATCTACAGAAGGACAGGGGACCTTTATTAGGCAAGGGCCTAATTACCACCAACCGTGGAGTTTGGTCACATCAGAGAAAAACCATAGCCCCTCAGCTCTACATGGACAAGGTTAAGGTATAATTTTGTTCCACTCGTCAATGTTTATTAAGAATATGACCAAATAGTTGTTGGTCACATATGGCTGTCAATGTTTTTAGTTAATTTATCCAGTTTCATGCCTTGTATGTAATGTCTATAAACCATGTACATAGCTGATTTCTGTTGTGTTAAGTTGGATTCCTGTTTACTAATCAAATTAACCTGTTAAACCTAAACCCGAACTCTCCAATATCGTGCCGTTTCATTAGAAACACGAAGCCTGAATGCACATATGATGGATTTAATCGCTGTAACCACTTATTGCAGGATATGTTGAATATAGTGGTGGAGTCTGCAAGCACATTGGTGAAATCATGGGAGAGTGTGGTTGAAAGTGAGGGTGGTACTGCAGACATAAAAGTGGATGATTATGTGAGAGAATTCACATCTCATGTATTCTCCAGAATTACGTTTGGGAGCAATTATTCTATCGGGGCTGAATTACTTCCGAAGTGTAGAGCACTTATCAAGGCCTCAGAATCACCCACCATTCTCAATGGGCTTCCTTTCTATAGGTGCGTAACTACTGTCTCTCTCTCTCTCTCTCTCTCTCTCGTGTTAGTGTGAGATATGAGTGCATGAGGCCATATAATCCAATAGGCAACAGTTAGGAATGAACATTCGTGGACTATAATTTATGGTTAGAGATGAAGTGTATACAATAAAGCGTTTCACAGACATTGATTAAATAGGCAGCATTAATAGATTGTTGTTGTTGGAGTTACATGATTTTTCAACAAGTCACATGATGAAGTGACTCAACACTGATTCAAATAAATTACTGCTGCAATGACAACACTCAAAAGAATGTGATTTTGCACCGATGTGTAGTTACAATGAACGACACTATACCAGTTTGTATTCACAATGACAAAACCTTTTTGACACTTCACTGATGCATCGAGGACATGTGCATCAGATTCAATAAGTTAGTACTCAATGTTGATTAATGCTGAAAACTATGATGAAGTTGCCTCTTGTATTTGCATGTTTATTCCGCAAACAAATTATTGTGAATTTTTTGGTTCAGATATCTTCCAACCAAGAAAAATAGAGATTTGTGGAGACTAGAGAAAGAGGTTCACTCGATGATCATAGATACAACAAAGAAACTTAACGGAGCTGTGGCCGACGACATGATACAAGTACTCATGGATGGTGCCAAGCGTGGTGAACTTGGGCCATCGACACCTGAAAAATTTATAGTTGATAATTGCAAGGATCTTTACCTTGCTGCATTTGAGGTCACTGCCATTGCCACAATATGGGGTTTAATGTTATTGGCTTCACATCCCGAATGGCAAGCTCGTGTTCGTGCTGAAATTCTGGAAGTTTGTGGGGGAAATATGCCGGATGGTGAAAAGCTTGGCAAGATGAAAGTGGTATGCGCCAGAACAACATGAACATACCATGAATAAATACACCAGTTTGGTCTGCATCCAATCTACTCCTCCCGAAATCGACTAAACGAGACTAAATTGAGTGTTAATATTTTAATTATACTGCATGGTTGATTTTCTGCATTGGATTGAGATAGCAACCTTCAGGGTGAGTCCAATGATTGATCCTAAAACTGGGAATAACGTCAAAAAAGGACCCAGAATACACCCAGCTAATCCTCTTCGATATTTAAGTCAATCGGTGCTTAAAGTATAAACGAATATACAATGCATGCAGAGTTATTCTTGCTTGTGTACCTAAGTTTGGTCTCAATGGGGTTATTATACCTTTCATAGCAATGAGGTGGCACCCATTCAATCTCCAATCCTAGGCTTCGTAGCATGTATCCTCTGTCTAGAGTAATAAGCGTTATCCTGTCACGACTTATTAATGTCAAGCGATTGGGCATCCAAGTTTACATGCTGAGATTCGATTGTACACTTATTACTCCATCTCCCAAACATCGAGTGCTACACCCCAATATTCACAGTTTGTCGACGATCATTTATGAGTAGGCACAAGGATCACTGCGGGAACACCTTAGGGCTCCTTCCCTACAGTAAAGGCCATGCCTTGTCATTTTGATGGTTAGTCTACAGTTGTGTGAGGATTTGACAGCTAATGATGATTTATCACATTAACGCGCTGCTCAAAGCTCATATATCGATGTCATCTAATACTCGGCATAGACCAAGTAAACATTCATTTGCAGGCCAAGCATCCTATGCTCGGTCTTTGCCTAAGCACCCTATGCTCGGTCTTGGATACCAGGAAACCATCCCACACGCTCTTACCATTATAGGCAGCCACGTGTCAGCTCCTAGTTGGATGGCCACCAACGTCCTGTCATATATTGTCAAATATGATGATCAAAATCTAAATTTTGTTGGTTTGATGCAGTTGAAGATGGTCATACAAGAGGTGCTACGACTCCATCCGCCAGTGGCATTTGTTTCAAGGGAGGCCTTGCAAGATGTGAAGCTTGGAAAACTAAGGATTCCTAAAGGTGTAAACATTTGGATATGGCTGCTAGCATTGCACCAAGACCCCAAACTTTGGGGGCCCGAAGCAGACAAGTTCAATCCAGCGAGGTTTGCTAATGGAATATCGGGAGCATGCACATACCCACATGCCTATGCACCATTTGGCATCGGGGCACGTATATGTCCTGGCCAGAGTCTAGCCATGTTGGAGATGAAAGTCATTCTTGCTCTCATCTTACCCAACTTCTCTTTCTCCTTGTCGCCTAACTATTGCCACGCCCCACACTTTGGTCTGCTTTTGGAGCCTAAGCATGGCGTGAATCTCCTCATGCGCAAGATATGACCTTGGAGATATATATTACATATCAGTAATCACATGGTGATATCACCATTATGATCTTTGTACGAGGTTGTGTGTGGTTGTCATGTATGCATGGGGTGTACAAGTGTCATATTTTCAATAAAATGTTAGAGGTTTTTCTTCCTGTGGTGGGAATTTACCATATACACGTGCTTTTAACTAATGACAGTCATACAAACTTTGATTTTACTTAAAATTTTACAAGCCTCACATATTCAGTGAATGAATCTAATTGAAGATAACTTGCACAAATTACCTATATTATGGAGGAGGGGGGTTTGGTGTCCTCTCACTTTATTAGTAGTTGAGTAATAGTTTCCTAATATTAGTTTATTTATAGTTACTTTTCAAGTGAAACTATCCACTCTCTCTCACATCTCTCTTTTCTAGACATCTCTCCCTCTCATGTTCGCAAACACGACACTAAAAAATGCTTCACATATGCGTTACACGAGCATATTAAAATAAATCAAGTGAATTAATAGAAATGAAAATCTAAGGTAATTTTTTTGTTGCAAGTGGATGAAGTTCCCAAGCAGTGTTCTCTCTCTCTTCTCCCCCCCCCCCCCTCTTTCTTCCCTCCCCTCCCTCTTCCTCTCCTTTCGTTTTTCTCTTCGCACGAAAATTGGTACTTTTGTCATTTTTTAAAAAGAACAAAAGAAATAATATATTCTTGAAGAAGATTAGGGGTAAATAACACTGTACTTGGGCACTGTATGAATTAAAAAGAAATAACAGAATTGCATCAAAAAGAAATATTTTCTTGAAGAGAAAAGGATTATATATTCTCTCTTATGTACTTCGACATACGAAGTATGAATTTCATGATCCTGATTTTGATGCAAAGTTAGGTAAACACAATGAAATGACAGGACTACAAACGGTATCATAATTTTCCATAAACTTAGCAGTCTTAATTTACAATCTCAATTTACAAATTTAACAATCTCAACAATCTTAACAATCTTAATGTAGCACAAATAGACAATAACACCACACTAACATCAATTCATGGCATACCCAGCAATGTGCAGTATAAACATCAAATAATTAAAGTGTGTTTTTAGTTAAGTGTGTTTAATTGTGTTTTTTTCCTGAGTTCCAACCTTCATTTCTTTTCAGTTGATGACCCAGATGATTTTTTTTTCACTGCTCAGATGAGTTATAGTAATTGCAGTTAGATTTTTCAAACTTGTTCCATAATAAAAGAACTCAGCAAACGTTAAGATTGTGAATTTTACCTTAACGTTACAGAGTCACAGACAGCAGAGATCTGGAGCAGTGGCGCGTTGAACTGATCGACTGACTAAGAGAGATCGATTGACTGCTGAGTGAGTAACAGAGCAGTAGTCTCCTTCCTTTAGCTGCTTTTCGTCGTCGGAGAGGTCGCCTGAGTTGTCGCCTCCGCCTGAGAACTGAGCAGAGCAGTAATCGTCGCTGTTTCCTTCGTCGGCTGAGTGGTCGCCCGAGTGCACCTGAGTACTGAACAGCCTCAATGGACACCTGAGTTGTCGGCTGAGTGTCGCCTGAGCATTAATCGCTGCCTGGCTATTGCTGGTGAGATGAAGCTGCTGCGGTCTCTTCTGAGTTCTCACTTCTCTTTCGCTGGCTTCTGCAATTTAGGGCAAAATCAGAATGCGCAAATAAAAAAAAGCACATCAGATTCATTTTTTTTTTTTTTTTTAAGACTTCAAATCGTCCGGTTCACGGCTTTTTCCAAAAAAAACCAGCAGATTTAACGATTTTTATCCGGTTCCATTCCTTTTCCATTTCTGATAACACTGATAATTACTATAGGGGAAAATATCACAATTTTATGAATATTAATTAACGAGTCGTTTATAAAATCATAAAACAAGAATATAAATCAAATTATATATAATACTATAGCATTGATTTAGGATAGTATAAAATAGACAATAATAAATTAGAAATAGCTGACCTATGATATCTAAGAGACATATAATCACTATCCTAAAACAATTATACCTATCTACGTGAATGTATTAACGAATATATGCAACTTTAAGATCTAACTCAGATATGCTCACAACAGCATCTCTTCAAGGGTCATGTCCACTGGAAGATTGGGATAAATCTAATTCGAATCGAAGTTATTCATAAAATCATAATAGTAAAAATTCTATACTACTATTTTAGAATACTAGTTATTATCTGTCTAAAGGCACAAAGTAATAAAAAATGGTAATCAATAAATATATTTGTATTCATATTCAAAATCAAATCATAAACATAAAGAAGAGATAAATAAATTAAGCATCGACTTTGTAGTGAGAATGAGAGGTGGTGGATGACAATGGTGGTGGTAGGAGACGGTGATAGTTGTGGTGGGTGGCAATGACAATGGTGGTGGCGGTGGTGATAGTGGCAACTGCGACGATGGTTGTGGTGGTGGCGACAGCGACGACGATGATGGTGGTGGTGGTAGTGACGGTGACGGTGGTGGCGACGACGGCAGTGCGGCGGCGCTGGTGGTGGCGCTGGTGGTGGAGATAGTGGTGAGGCGGTTTCAAACACTATTTTTTTAAAAGTATTTATGCTAAATAATTTGTAAAAGTACTTTTAAAAATCACTCTAAATATACCTTTATTTTCTATTAAATTTAGGGTATTAATATTAGTCGTTAGATTAACTTTAAAGTAAAATTAAAGCAATCTCAACCGCGAATAGCAAAAATTATTTTGTTTATTTTTTGAAATTTGATTTGTAAGTTACTTTATTATATCAATTGAGAAGAAAGAGGTCGTAAAAGAAATCAAATTAAAAGATAAATTGATAGAACATATAGCAAATGAGGCAAATGACTAATTGGGAATATGGTTGATCCCCATCGACTACTGATCACTATGGGCCGCCTCTGATGGCTTCTTTATGTAACTTTTTTCTTTGTAACAGCTTGTCCATTAAATCTTAGATTACTGGCAAAATTGAATCTGCCATTCAAGTTTCCAATTATAACGGTTGTAACTAAAATAAAATAATTAGAAAGTTTTAAAAAACTTTAATTTATTTCAACAATCTTCCACAAGTTTTTAAAACTTGAGAAATTTTTAAATATAAAATATATAAAAAATAATGGCAATTATAATACTGTGCAATAGATGTAGGTGTCTTCCGACTTGAACCTCACTTAGTGTTGACAATTTCCCTTTGAAGGATCATAGTGACCAAAGCTTGAACTAGACCCTTTGACCTAGAGTTTAACTATCACACACAGAGTACCGATATTTGTCAAAATTCTCAGGTCAGTGCGTTTAATTGTCATACACAAGATTTTGATTCTCATGAGAGTTTATAGAGAGTAGCTCAATTCTCATAGTTGTGGTCTCACGACTACTCTCACTTAGGTGAGCCATCCAAGTGTACATATGCACAATACCCTGCAGGAATGTTCCTGTCTCATTCTCATTTAAGATAACATTCTTCATTAGTATCACACTACATATGCACCTCTATCATAGGGAAAAGCATGAAAATATTTCCTCTTAAAATATTTTCTCAACAACGGTGCTAATGAGTCACACAATATGAATTATTTCTATCCATTGAACTTCCTTTATGGGGACCCCCATCACAAAAGTTGAGTTACCTCCCTATGTGACTCCCTTATGGGCTTAAGCACATTCCTCTCGATAGTTCTTGAGACAGTTTTTCTCATAAGCAAAGATTTGAACATGTATTTCAAATAATACTAACAAACAACACATTAAAATGCATTTGTCTGAAAAGCACTTAGGTATGAAACAATTTATATAAATATCTCTCCAAATGAAAGATTACAACAGAATTAAGAAAGTTCAGTAGGTCCTTCATATATATTTTATTATCTTAAATTTTACCCCCACAATTTCAAGAATTCTCATGACAAATTTACCCATGCTTCAAAAAAGTAGCATTTGTATCAACCCCGCATTGCAAGAATTTCTTGCCCAACATATTGAATAAATTAAATTCAAGGAAAAGATGAACTTGAGGCTTGCATATACACAGAACACAAATAAACCTCAATTTGGTAAATATAAAACTCATGCTTACAACTAGTCTAGAGCATTCAAAATGTGATAAAAGGAAAGCATATAATATCATAATATAGTCGGAGTGTCACAGTAGGAACCGGCAGATTATTTGCCTTTTGAATACTAAAGAATAGAAGACTACAACTATAGCTAACAGCTTTTCATTCAACCACCTTTTTTTTATTTAAAAAAAACAACCAATATCCTTTTTAAAGGTCCACATAAAAAGCATGATACAATTTTTGCGCACAATCTTTCTCGTAAATACTTCGATGTCAGGAAAATCCCCACGACATAAATCTAAACTATCTCCAAAGGTTACATAAAAATGTTAAGGCATCAAAAAGAAATAAAACTTTGACACCGAAACTAATTGTGTAAAAGCATCACATTAGTAATAGAACTACATGTCTTTTGGGGCAGAAAGAAATCATAGTGCTCTTCCCGAAGTTTATCATGCATCTTGATATTCTTGGACTAATCCATATGGCATCTAAAGTTTTTTGACAAAATTTTAATAGAGACATTAATCCCATTGTCATAATAGACATTCTTAAAAAAATAATTGATTTACACTAATTGGTCTAAGAAATAATAATAATAATAATAATAATTTTGTCAAAGGTCACCTTTTGTTCATTTGTTGGACTATTGGTTTACTCTTTTTCAATAGAAGTGTTCTTTCTAAACAACCTATCAATATAATATAAATGAAAAACCTTTTGTATTGGACCAAACTATACCAACATCCCCATTCCAACCCAATCATTTGCACCAAAAGTCACTGTGTTGCAAGTATTGTGTTGCAAGTATTAAAATCCATACGTATGAGAAGCTCCTCACAAGAATGACTCAATAACGGTAACTCAAGATGTCATTGTACAATCAGTGAAAAATATCACCAATGACCAATCACATACTAGATATATGTGAAAATAAAATGCTAAATATATAGCTGAACATATAGATGATTTAGGTGCCAACCTGGTCAAAAGTTGGAATATAAATGCTAGTAGTGTTGAATGATCACAAATTGCGTAAAATCCTCTAACTAATGTGATTTAGTTATCGCATACACATATACTCATGCAATGAAGTTTGTACCCAATAATTGCAAACATTATATCTATAGTAATAAATATTCACAATATTTCGACAGGTCCAGAAACTTGAACAAATACTTTCCTTCAAATTTCTCTCGTGTTATTCACAAGAAGTAGCCACAACTAAAACGCCAAAACAAAATCACCAAACATAGTCCATCAGTATCATTAATAGGCTATGGAATTTGGGAGGTGTCATACAAAAATGAACAGTTATTAAGGTCTACAAATTTATTGATATGACAGCCTATCATAATTACAGTAGTAATATCACAGACCTATAACAGCCAACTAGTTAATTAGATTTTATTATAGAATGGTGTTATGGTCCAAAATGTTAATGAAAAAACTGATTTGGCAATCAAAGACTATATGAAAACAAATATATTCCTTTCTATTTTTTTTTTTCAAAGAAGCCATAGCCAAAACAATCCATATAAAATATTTATATATTCTGAAAGTTTTAGACACAGCCAAAACAAGGCCTGTGTTAATGTAGGTTTGTCTGTCTCAAAAGCTACATAATTCATGTTCCATGGATGCATCATATATGAGGTGGCTTTTGTATAAAATTTGGAATAATTATCCATACAGTATATCTTATAATTCTATTAGCCTCATATTTTCCTATGTCTACACTTGTTTTGTTTCATAGAAATTTAAGTATCTATTTGTCTAATTTATTCTGGAATAATGCTAGATGGACTTAAAAACTAAACTTAAAAATTAGACTTGATAATCTCAACCATTGAATAGGTAGTGGGTTCTAATAAATGTTGGGACCCATAGTGAAATCAATGGTTGAGATTATCAAGTTTATTTTTTAAGTCCATATAGCATTACTCTTTATTTTGACACACGAACCTAAACTTAAGTAGCCTGGCTTTGAGGGTAAGAACGTCGGAAAATTAAAACTATTTCACTGTATTATTATTTTTTCTCACCTTCCATAAATTTGGATTTTTAATTTTTTATTTATAAACTACACAAACTACTCAATGGAATGTCTCTGTCCTTTAGGTATATATCACATAGAACCTAACAAATCTAACAAAACAATAATAATTAAAATTTGTATGGATCGACAACCCAAAGAAACAATCAGATGTCTAAAGAGGAAATAGAAGAATGTCCTAGGGAACTTCAGTGGTAATGGCTAATAAGGAGTCATCACTTAGATTATTTAGTTGCCCTGGTTATGTGAATCAGACTCTTGTCCTGGCAGGTTAAATGTCTCTTCCCTTGCTCATGTTTATGCCAAGGCCAAAATAGAACAAGAGGGGATACCATGGATACTGTGACACAAAGAAACGTGTTATCTTACGCGACTATCATCATTTGGGATCTCTTTATCTAAAGACTGTTAGAAGAAGCTAAGCTTCTAATCGGTGAAACAAAAACATACCATGAGATATACATCATTTACATATTTCTTGATACTATTTTATTCTCTTCTTCTGTTATTTTTCATTTTTTTAAATCACAATTATGTTTGTTTTAAAATAATATTAAATGGTCATTAAAACAATTTTTTCACAACTAGAAAATTATTTTTCAAGGACTGTTTTATTCCAAATTCATAGTTGCTTTAGATTGTTGGGGAAAATAGCACAATTTTATGAATATTAATTAACGAGTCATTTATAAAATCATAACACAAGAATACAAATCAAATATATATGATACTATAGCAAGTGATTTAGGATAGTATAAAAAAGATAATAATAAATTAGAAAAAGCTGATCTGTGATATCTGGGAGGCATGTAATCACTATCTTAAAACAGCTATACCTCCCCACGTGAAAGTATTAATAGACATGTGTTAAACAATCTAATAAAAGAGAAATACAAGAGATAAGAAAAGAGGATGTTAGGGTTTTATTGATAATGTATAATTCAATTGAATACAAAGAAGTGATTTAACCTAAATATAAAAAGACTATATATAAGATAAACAAAGAGAAAGTAAAGAATTATTCTACCCGTAATAAACAAAATAACCAATAACCCTATATTTCTTAACATCTCTCCTCAAACTCACGATGCGGCAGTTACAAGCATCGAGAGTTTGCCAACTAGAAAACGAAAATGAGAAATAGAATGCGACTTGGTAAAGAAATCTGCAATCTGCAAAGAAGAAGAAACAAATGACAAAGTAATGGTGTCATGCTTGAAATGATGACGAGTAAGGTGACAATTGATCTCAATGTGCTTAGTTCGTTCATGAAAAAGCGAGTTGTGAGCAATCTGAATAGAACTCTGGTTGTCACAATACATAGGAGTGGGATAAGAAAAAGAAACTCTCATATCTGCAAGTAACCAATGTAACCAAACAATCTCTTGGTAGTAGATGTCATAGCACGATATTCTGCTTCGGTTGAAAATTGAGAAACAATAGATTGTTTCTTGCTCTTCCAAGAAATAAGAGAGTCACCCAAAAAGATACAGAATCAGTAACAGATTTGTGATCTGTGGGATCACTGTCATGATTAGCATCAAAGTATGCACACAACTCCAAGGAAGAGGTGGATGGAAGTAAAAGACTCTGAAAGACTGTCCCCGAAGATATCGCAAAATACGAAAAACAGCTGCCCAATGAACTGTAGTAGGAGAAGCAACAAATTGACTAACAACATGAACAACATATGCAATATCTGGACGAGTAATAATGAGATATATCAAACTCCCAACAATAGTACGGTAAAAAGTAGGATTTGACAAAGGTAAACCATCAGAAGAAGAATATTTGCGTTAACCTCAATGGGAGTATCTACAGTCTTATTATCACTAAGTCGAACTTGCTCAAGAATATCTGTAACATATTTCGACTGAGAAAAAAAATAACATCTAGGTGAGCAGGCTACCTCAATACCCAAGAAATATCATAGAGAACCCAAATCCTTCATGTCAAACTATCTAGATAACTTTATCTTCAAAATTGAAATACCGTCAATATCATCACTAGTAATAATCATGTCATCAACATATAAAGACAGAATGATATGACCTACATTAGTGTACTAAACAAAAAGAGCAGAATCATGACTACTAGAAGCAAATCCAAGGGAAGATATCACAATAGAAAATTTCTCAAACCAAGCACGAGGTGCTTGTTTGAGACCATATAACACTTTCTTGAGCTTGCAAACATACCCAGAATCATGTCAAATACCAGGAGGGGATGCCATACAAACTTCTTCTTGAAGATCTCCATTTAAGAAGACATTTTTAACATCAAGTTGAGAGATATGCCACTGACAAACCGAAACAACTGCAATAAGAGTACGAATAGTAGTCATTTTTGCAACAAGAGCAAATGTCTCCTCATAATCCATACCATAATGTTGAGAGTACCCTTTTGCAATCAACCTAGCTTTGTATCGCTCAACAGATCCATCAGAATTAGTCTTGATCTTATACACCTAACGACAACCAACAACACTCTTACCAGGAGGTAGAGGAACCAAATCCCAAGTACCTGTCTTTTACAAAGCAGAAAGTTCCTCATCCATAACTTGCTGCCAAAGAGAATCAAAAATGGCCTCTTTATAGGAAGAGGGCTCAGAGAGACAATGAATAAAAGATAAAAAAGAAGTAAAAGATGAAGAATAACAAGAATAATCAAAATTTGGTAACTTTGTGGACTTACAAATGCGTATGGATTGACATAGAGGTTGATCCACAATCTCAGATGGAGCTTAAGGGACCATAGGAGAAGAGGTAGTTTCAGGTGTGCCAGAGAGTAAAGTGTCAGTACCTGCAGAAGGATTAGTACAAATTGGTCGAGTATAATGTCAAGGTAACAGGGTAAAAACATGAGAAATGGTATTTGAAGTACTAGAAATCTGAGATGACAAACTATCAGAATCCTCAGAAAAAGAATCTATACGAATAAGATCAGATCTAATCAAGCTAGACACATAAAGTTTCTGAGTTATTGGATCAAAACAATGATACCCCTTTTTACCTTCACCATGACCAAGAAAGACATCGAGAGGACAGCTTGCTGCGTTCAACATGAGGACGAAGAATGAAACAAGTACAACCAAAAACTCTAAAGGAAGAATAATTAGGGGCATACCCATACAATTTTTCGAAAGGAGAAACACCTGAAATATGAGAAGATGGAATTGTATTAATCAAACCTACAGCGGTAAGAACAGCTTCCCCCAAAACGCACTAGGAACAGAAGCAGACAACAAGAGAGAACGAGCAGTTTCAACAATGTGCCTATGTTTTCTTTCAGCAACACCATTTTGCTAAAAAGTATCTGTACACAAAGTTTGGTGAATAGTTTCATCTAAGGCAAGCAACTCATCAAATTTATTAGAAGTGTATTCCCCACCCAAATCACACTTAAAATATTTGATAATAGTAGAATGTTGAGTTTTGACAAGAGCTCAAAATGTTGTATATATCTCAAAGAATTCAGAACGATGTTTCATTAAATAAATCCAACAATAATGCGTATAATCATCAATAAAAAAAACATAATATCGAGACCCTCCTTTTGTGGCAATAGGAGAAGGCCCCATACATCAGAATGAATCAAATCAAATGGAGAAGAAGAAACAGAAATACTTCGATTACAAGGTAAAGCTGAAAATTTTGCCAGTTTACATTCATTATAATCAGAAATATCACAAGTTTGCAAATTTCTAAAAATGTCAAACGAGAAGACGAAACATGACCTAGACGAGAATGTCATAAATAAAAACTAAAAGAAGAATGACTCAAACGAAAAGAAGATAAATCAACACTAGCAATAGCAGCAATTGACACTTTTAACTCATCCAAAATATATAGTCCCCCTTTCTATGACCTGTCCCAATCAGCTTCTGAGACTGCAGATCCTGCACATAATAAGAAAAAGAGGAAAATGTGACTAAATTACCAGAATCACATAACTGATCAATAGAAGCAAGATTTAATGTGAGTTTCATAATATGATAAACATCAGGGAGAGACAAGTGAGGTGTGACAATAGAACTAACACCTGCTAAAGGCATAGGAGTGTCATCAGCAGTCATAACATGAATAGAAGATGAAGGAGATACAGAAGCAAAAAATGGAGAATCTGGAGACATATGATGTGAAGCACCAGAATCCAAGATCCAAATAGTATGTGACATACCTGAAGAACTATGAGGCAATTGACCTATGGAAGAAGAAGCAGACATAGCTTGTGGCTGTGAGGAGAGAAACTTCTGAAATTGCTCAACCAAAGTACTATAATCGATTAAAGGACTTGATGAAGCCACTGCTGTAGTATTAGACTGTGGTGGTTTGTAACTCTGAGATGGTCTATGAGCATTAGATTGTGATTGGTTGCCAGGCTTCCAAGCTTGAGATTGATTCTGTTGTCTTAACTTAGGACATTGAGCCTTCCAATGACCTTTCTGCTTACAGAAACTGCACTCGTCAAAGACAGTCCTTGTATAAGGCTTATTCTGATTATTATAGAATGATTTAGAAGGTACTACTAGCACAGAAGGATTAGAAGTAGAAAAACTTCCCTTTTTAAAATAAGACTTAAGGCCTATTTCTTCAGCCAATAACTCACTAACAACTGAGTCAACAGAAGGAAATGGAGAACGATACAAAATTGAACCTCTAAGTCCTTCAAAATTACTACGAAGTGCTGTTAAAAACTGTATCAACCGTTGCTACTCTCTACGAGCAATATAGGCACCACATGCCTTTAATTTGGTCGATTCTGTAAGAGTCAATTGATCCCAAAGATCTGTCATAGCAGAATAAAACTCTTGAATACTCATATTCTTCTGTTGAAGAGCTCGTATGTCATTCTCCAATTGATACTGCTTTGCAAAATTTGATTAAGTGAATAATCTTTGCAGATGATCCCAAACCTCGTGTGCTGTCTCATACTTTGCCAATTGTGTACCTATAGAATGCTCAACAGAATTGTTAATCCAAGTAATAATTTTTGCATTGTCAGCATCTATCAAAGCAGCATAAACCACATCAGTATTCTTAGGTTTCACAGAAGTTTCACTAACATATCCCCGCATCTTTTTACCCTTAAGAAAATTTCTCATCACATAACTCCAATACGAATAATTCTTTTCATCCAACCTCACACTCACAGACTGAAGTGAATCGTCTCTTTCAGTAGTCATAATCAAAAAACAAAGAAAACCAGATTACAAAAATAGAACGAATGCCTTCTCAAAAAAAAAATTGGATACGCGTAAGCTGTGTTTGAGATTAAGTCTTTTCCCATGAAACTTTGTTTTGATACCATGTTAAACAATCTAATAAAAGAGAAATACAAGAGATAAGAAAAGAGGATGTTAGGGTTTTATTGATACTGCATAATTCAATTGAATATAAAGAAGTGATTTAACCTAAATATAAAGAGACTATATATAGGCTAAACAAAGAGAAAGTAAAGAACTATTCTACCCTTAATAAACAAAATAACCAATAACCCTATATTTCTTAACAATATGCAGCTCTAAGATCCAACCCACATATGCTCACAGTAGCAGCTCCTTAGGAGTCACGTCCACTAAAAGGTTGGGATAAATCTGACTCGAATCGAAATTGTCCATAAAATCATGGTAATAATAAATACTATGCTATTATTTTAAAATATTGAGAAGAAGGACATCGTAAGAGAAATCAAATAAAAGGATAAATTGATGGAACATATAGCAAATGAGGCAAAGGACTAATTGGGAATATAGCCGATCCGCACCGACTACTCAGTTAGGCAGCCTCCAATGGCTTCTTTATATAACTTTTTTCCTTGTAACAATTAGTCCATTAAAACTAAAATTAATGGTAAAATTGAATCTGTCGTTCAAGAATCCAATTATAACGGTTGTAACTGAAATAAAATAATTAGAAAGTTTTAAAAAAACTTTAATTTATTCCAACAGTTACTCCTCCTCTCACCAGTTTCCATTACAAGCCATTATGCCTCTTTGTGTCTGTCTCTCAATTTTCCGACGACTCTCGAAGTGGCGGCCACTTCTATTCTACACCATGGCGTGGACGGTCCTTCTAACGGCAACAGTGGCAGTGGCATCGTTCTCGGCCGAGATTGCATTTGTGATTGCCGTGTCACCGTCTTCGTCTTTCTCGCGGCCTTGTAATGTGGTAAGAACCCGGATTCCGGTGGATGTTCGGTGGATGTTCGTGTGCTAGCCGGTTCACTTGGTGAAGAGGTCTGGTTCGGATGTCATTGTGCCAACCGTTTTTGTTGCTTCGGTTGTGGCCGGTTCTACATGCATGATTCGAGCCGTGGGCTTGTAAAGCTCACCAAAGCAGTTGATTTGATTTGATACTTACTGGAGGTATTTGGCATGATATGATTGGAGGATAGGGAATTTAAAAATTACAAAAGTGCCTAGAAAATTGATTTTTTTTTTTTGAGTAATGCTACATGAACTTAAAAATAGACTTAAAAATTAGACTAAACAATTAGAACCATTGATTTTACTGTGGGTCTCAGCATTTATTGGGACTCACTACATATTCAATGATTGAGATTATTAAGTCTAATTATTAAGTTCACGTATCATTACTTTTTTTCTTATAAAGTCCTACAACATGTGATGCACAAAATTTGTCTTTCCCGCCATCAACTCATTTTACTTCTTTTTAACCCTCATATTTCTAAAAAATTACTCATTAATGGATTAAAATAATATTTTTTAAATATAAAAAAGTGAAGAAATATGAGTAAAAAATTAAATTTGAAATAATTTAAAAAAATAGTGGGCGTAATTGCAAAAAAATGGAGGGAGTATTTAAATAAGCCACATAATGTGATTGAAATGAGTTAATTAAATATTTAAAATTTTAAAAATTAAGAATTTAAAGAAGGAAGACTTGAAAAGGTTCTCTTAGTTTTCTTCTTTAACGACGGTCCGTTATATCGAGCTCAGTCTAAAATTATAGATTAAGCCCAACTCAAAGGCCCAGTTTAAAAATATAAATTAGACCCAGATCAAAGATACAACCCAACAATGACCAAGCCCATCATCTTGGAAAACTTAGTCTACTAGTGATGCACGTAAGATCTCCATCTTAACAAAGGAATCAAGGCAAACATTGCAAACCTCAACTATCTCGTCCGTTACTCCAACATCAAGAGTCATCCACTCCCGTTACAAGGGTGACGCATTAACCGGGGCTTCTCGCGATGACGCTTCCATCAAAGCTTGCTCTAAGGCAACATGAAGATTGTGCTCCCCTATAAGTTGTAAGTCTCACATACACATGTAAGGCATCACACACATCTCAGCATACCACATTCTTGTGCAATAAGATGCTCCGACCACCGTAGTCCTTTCTAGTAAAGTAAGTCACCTAAATCGAATCCACCCAATCTTTGTATTTGCATGTGTTAAGCCCTTCTTACCTCATCCATTGATTGATTTTGCAAAAATACTTTTGTGCATCATCACTTTTATTTCAAGACAATGTATAGATTGAATTATGCATCATACATATCTTCATAAGATGTCCAGAGTTGCTTTTGAGTAGTGATTTATTGTTTCAATTCTGCTTCATTTGGACTCATAGCTAGCTATTACACAACTATTGAATGCGACTTCTAATCACGTATATCGATTAAACTTGTATTATACATGTCATATTAAGGCTTATTTATTTATTTTTTGGGTACATTGGAAAGTGAAAACAGAGGGGTCGGTTAGACTCTCTTTTGAAAGACATGCATGTCAAGGTTTTGTAAAAAAGAGATACATGCGCAGGGATTTACATCCCGTTTGTTTGACCACTGAATTAATCTTGTTGATTATCGTAGGTGTTGTTACATTTACTCAAAGCTTTTAGATCAAATATTATATTATTTTCTCTTCCAATCGTTACCAAAATTTTTGAGCAAATTCATAAGTATAAAGGACAAGATGATAACCTACGAAACACGTATACTTTGTTGAGGTTGACGTACTTGTATTGGATACAATACTCGTCGAATACTCGAAGATATATATCTGATACACCTTCTACGTATCCGATAATAATTAAATATTATGATACTTTATGGATACTTTTGTAGTAGAGGAACATATATAATTTTTTAGTTAAACTTTTAACATCTCTTTTCGAATTCACATACCATACAATAACATTAACAAAAAATTATATTACTTCAAAGACACTTGAGTTTTTTAAGTATTATCTACAATTACATGTCAAAAGAGCATAAAATAAAACTATTACATTATAATCTTAGCAAAAATAACTTCTAAATACTATGTAAATATTAGTTTTGATTCATTTAATTAGTTCTTCACTTTGTGAATATACCACAGTGATACGATATATATTTTCTTGAAAACTAAAAAAAATTACTAATTTTTTTTATTATGTGTTAAAAAACTACCAAAATATATGAGTGTTATATTAGTTGAAAATAATAAAAATATTAAATATATTTTATTATAGCCATATTTTAGTCGTATCTGTATCATATTTTTTTTGACTTTGTCGTATCGTTGTATCCGTATTGTATTCTACCCGTATCCGGTATCCGTATTCGTGTTTTAGATGATAACTAACCGGGATGAATGAAGAAAACACAAATGGAAAATTACACTTTGACCCTCTTAACTATGACTACTTTTTCATATTGCTCTCTCAGCTATTATATTTTTTATATTACACCATCAACTATATAATTAGTTTCCTATTCTCCCAATTAATTAATGTTCATTGTAAATTTGATGGAAAGTAGTTTCATTTTTTCTATTGAACTATGCAATTTTTTTTTCAGTTTACACTATGAAGTTGGTAATTTCTATCCAAAAAAATAGCGGATATTTGTTTTTTGGGCAATGTGAAATAATTCAAGTAGTTGATGAAGAAAAATAAAAATTTGAACAGTTCATGAGACAAAATGAAATCAAGTCCATACTTGAGGGGGTCGAAGTGTAATTTTCACAAAACCAACTTTGCTAAATTGACCAGATATTTTAACTTAATTTTGTGACCTAAAAAATATGGTGTGCTCACGTCCAACAAATAAAGGGTTGAATAACTTTTTTTTTTTCAATAATACTATTTAAACCTAATTTGTTTACTTAATTCATAATAACCATTTATTTGGTAGCGAATTTTAACAAATACGGAAGCCCAATATCAATCTAATAGGTATAAATAATTAGGTCAATAAATTATATTAATAAATTATATCTAATTTGGTACCCAAGTAGTTCGCGTGTCATATAGACAATTTGGTCGCGATTAGGCCGATTAGCCCCCCCCCCCCCCCAACCCCCCAAATTAATGCAATTTTCATAAGCTTTGGTGCCTGAACATCAGAAAAAACAACCTAAGCATCATCGACTTCCTTTACTTGACCAACTACCTAAATACTACCCAGGCTCATCAAGCTGTGTTTTTTTGCTTTCTTCAGGATTCGGCCCGATCTGTTTGCAGATTCTCTGTAGGAGGAAAATGGGTTCCCATTAGGTCACAGATCCAAAATGGTAAAGTTGCCAACTTGCTCACTACCAGTTGGGTGTACTGTATTACTCATTAAAGGTTTGGCTGCACCTTTCAGCGTTACGACTGGTAATAGGAATGCTATAGATTAAACGGAATTTGGTTCTCTATTGCCCAGAAGAACATGGAGAATGTTTTACATACATAATTTCTAACTGGAGTACCACCAATGTCCCACGTTGCATTTTGGACGGAAAAGACCAACTAATGAAGAAACTATTGGTAAATTGACCTTCGTTAGACAGAACCTTTGCTAGGAACTGAAATGGATCACTAGCTTGCAGTGCTAAGTGAATTCAACTTTCGTCCGATTCATTCATTTCTTCACTGTTTTGTATATACCAGCTAAAAAATTTATTTAACGATGAAAATTTCTTATACTTAAAGGCTAAGAGGAAATCGACCCCCAGAAATTTGTCATCATTCCTGGCCAGCTGGTTTACGTCAACAAACTCGTGCATAAAAAATGAAAAACAACATATGATTAGCCCTTTATAATACTGCCCCTGTCTCCGTAATAAATTCTCTTAACGTTAGACTGATAATAAAAACTCCTCTATCAACTGCATAAGAGCTCCCAAGGCTCACTTCCTCTTGTTAGGGTCAATTGTTTGGCTTAAGCCACTTCTTGTTTGGTAAGCGGGATGTTTATCCAGGCGTCATAATCTTGCCTAATCATTTGGCCGAAAATATCTTTGTATGATAGCAAGCTGTTTAGCCACTTGCATCGATTTGAATCCATGGAGTTCTTCAACTCACCATTACTCTAGAAGATATTGACCGCAAAAAAATATTGGATTATTAGTTTAGGAATTGAAAAAATTGTAAAAAATTTGACAACCATACAATATTAGTTTTGGGTAACATGTTGAGATGTTCAAGCTATTAAGGACAAGATAATAGAATCCAAGATATCTGTCATTATGTACATTAGGATAAGTGTAAATAATGACAAGTGTAAAATTTTGTCTTTATCGGGTTTTATTACCGAGAAATAATAGATTAGAAGGTGCACCTGTGGGGCATGTTTGGTTCACGGATTTAGGTGGGATTCATAGAATGGATTTTGTCAAAATAATTCAATGCATCACTTTATTCCTTGTTTAATTGCTGATTTCTGGTCCGAGATTTGAATCTCGCCTAGTAAGAGCCCTGCAAGTAAAATTCATGTACGAGGGTTTCAACAAACCCATGGGAGGATGGGTTTGGGTGGATTTAGCCAATTCTATAGCAAATATCTGATGACATTTGCTATTAATCGGTGGATCTCATGTGTATTTGTGTCCTTTATCAAATATAGAATTGGATATGGCCTATTGTTCAATCCCAAGAACAAAACCTAAGAGTTGAATTTGGAAGAGTTTCATAAATTTAATTCAATCTAATAAAATTGGAACGATACAAAGAAGATTTGCATGGCCCCTACGCAATGATGACACACACAAATCGAGAAATAATTCAATCCTTACCTTAAAAATTATCTAAACAGCCCCTTGGAGCTTTTGATCAATCCTTAAATGTACACACGATTTGTAAGACCACGTATATTTTTTGTATTCTATTTTTTTCTCTCTTTCCTTTTTTTGAGTTATGTTCTAAATTGCTACATCTAATTTAGTGGGGTTCACTATCAATCTAATGACAAATAATGATAAAGTTACTAAATAAGGTTCATGTAACATTGCACTCAATCGAAAACAACAGTCCCAAAAACAATTAACTGACTGATACTAACATCAATTAATTCTTCTCCGTATGTATGTGGGCCAAATGATAGTATAAAAAGAAAGTTTGAAAGCTTAGATTTTTCATTGCAAAACAATGGAACAACATTTGCTTCCCTATAGCTATGCATGCGCTAGTATTGTATTGCTTATATGCATTCGTCTCTGTTATGATCTGTTGCTGAAGCCTCAAAGGCTTCGATTAAAGCTTCGAAGGCAAGGGATTGATGGTCCCAAACCTTCCTTTATGATGGGTAACATTCCTGAAATAAAGCACATGAAATCGATGGTCAAGCTTTCGGAGTTTTCAAGCGATAAATGGGAACAATCTCCACCACTCGACACTTCTTCCATTCTCTTCCCACATTTCAATCAGTGGACTAAGCAATATGGTATAACTCACATTTCTTGTCGTTTATTATCTATCTTTATTTCATATTCTTCAAGTTTACTTGTGTTGGACTTTTTGCACCACTCAAAGTCAATACATGTATTTTCCAGTCACAAAATTCGAATTCGGATCATTTCAAACAAATAATGTTTCTTTGTTTTTTCATCTGATTAATTATGATTTCACTGAAGGTCATATGTTAATTAGTTTTGTTATTATGATTGGCGAATTTAGGGTGATTGGCGTAGACATTTGCCCTCCAAAACTTTTATCTATCATAATATTGTGAACAATGACACTCTCAAATTACATAAGCTAGCTTATCCCTCAATTTTTTTTACAACAATAATTGAAGTCTTTTCATAAATTCTTGGATCCGTCGCTGACAGCAGACATATTGTGTCATACCAGGAATAACTTTTTCATTTTCCCTTGGGAGGGTACGAGTGTTGTATGTGGCAGATCCTTATCTGGTGAAAGAAATAAACCAATGCAAGTCACTGGACTTGGGGAAGCCTGCGTATCTACAGAAGGACAGGGGACCTTTATTAGGCAAGGGCCTAATTACCACCAACCGTGGAGTTTGGTCACATCAGAGAAAAACCATAGCCCCTCAGCTCTACATGGACAAGGTTAAGGTATAATTTTGTTCCACTCGTCAATGTTTATTAAGAATATGACCAAATAGTTGTTGGTCACATATGGCTGTCAATGTTTTTAGTTAATTAATCCAGTTTCATGCCTTGTATGTAATGTCTATAAACCATGTACATAGCTGATTTCTGTTGTGTTAAGTTGGATTCCTGTTTACTAATCAAATTAACCTGTTAAACCTAAACCCGAACTCTCCAATATCGTGCCGTTTCATTAGAAACACGAAGCCTGAATGCACATATGATGGATTTAATCGCTGTAACCACTTATTGCAGGATATGTTGAATATAGTGGTGGAGTCTGCAAGCACATTGGTGAAATCATGGGAGAGTGTGGTTGAAAGTGAGGGTGGTACTGCAGACATAAAAGTGGATGATTATGTGAGAGAATTCACATCTCATGTATTCTCCAGAATTACGTTTGGGAGCAATTATTCTATCGGGGCTGAATTACTTCCGAAGTGTAGAGCACTTATCAAGGCCTCAGAATCACCCACCATTCTCAATGGGCTTCCTTTCTATAGGTGCGTAACTACTGTCTCTCTCTCTCTCTCTCTCTCTCTCTCTCTCTCTCGTGTTAGTGTGAGATATGAGTGCATGAGGCCATATAATCCAATAGGCAACAGTTAGGAATGAACATTCGTGGACTATAATTTATGGTTAGAGATGAAGTGTATACAATAAAGCGTTTCACAGACATTGATTAAATAGGCAGCATTAATAGATTGTTGTTGTTGGAGTTACATGATTTTTCAACAAGTCACATGATGAAGTGACTCAACACTGATTCAAATAAATTACTGCTGCAATGACAACACTCAAAAGAATGTGATTTTGCACCGATGTGTAGTTACAATGAACGACACTATACCAGTTTGTATTCACAATGACAAAACCTTTTTGACACTTCACTGATGCATCGAGGACATGTGCATCAGATTCAATAAGTTAGTACTCAATGTTGATTAATGCTGAACACTATGATGAAGTTGCCTCTTGTATTTGCATGATTATTCAGCAAACAAATTATTGTGAATTTTTTGGTTCAGATATCTTCCAACCAAGAAAAATAGAGATTTGTGGAGACTAGAGAAAGAGGTTCACTCGATGATCATTGATACAACAAAGAAACTTAACGGAGCTGTGGCCGACGACATGATACAAGTACTCATGGATGGTGCCAAGCGTGGTGAACTTGGGCCATCGACACCTGAAAAATTTATAGTTGATAATTGCAAGGATCTTTACCTTGCTGCATTTGAGGTCACTGCCATTGCCACAATATGGAGTTTAATGTTATTGGCTTCACATCCCGAATGGCAAGCTCGTGTTCGTGCTGAAATTCTGGAAGTTTGTGGGGGAAATATGCCGGATGGTGAAAAGCTTGGCAAGATGAAAGTGGTACGTGCCAGAACAACATGAACATACCATGAATTCATACACCCGTTTGGTCTGCATCCAATCTACTCCTCCCGAAATTGACTAAATGAGACTAAATTGAGTGTTAATATTTTAATTATATTGCACGGGTGATTTTCTGCAATGGATTAAGATAGCAATCTTCAGGGTGAATTCGATGATTGATCCTGAAACAGGGAATAATGTCAAAAAAGGGGCTGGCCAGGGTACACCCGGCTTATCCTTTTCAATGCTTTAGTCAATCGATACTTAAGTATGAGCATGTTAGAATAATTTAATATAAAAAAAAAATTGAATAATTATTATGTATGCCCAACCAGAATGATATTTTCATTATTTATATTTCATAGGATTCTTTAAAAATGGTTACATATGTGTGTATGTATATATATATATACACGTGTCATCATCAAACATTATTAATATTTTTAATGTGTGTTGAAGTTGGGAGTAATGGCTCCAAACTAGCCGTTTGAGATTAGCCTATATTAAGGTATCACTACAACTCATTTTTGGTGGATTCTTAACGAAGGAGATACACTATTTTCTATATTTTTTCATACAAAATATTCGTCTATTTGTTGTATAATTTATATGTGTTTTTTTGGGCAACTTGGGTTGTGGTCGTTCGTAATAGAGAGGTTCATGTCTGCATTGTAGTTTCTCTAGAATTGTTGTATTTTGAAAAAAAAACGTCAGAGTACTCTGTGCAAAGGGCGTATCTTTTCTTAGGACATCGCTTTTGACATGCCTCAATCCAGACTATTCTAAACTTATCTTCATGTGAATTTCTATTATCTTCCTGTGAAACATAAGTCCAATTAATTCTTTACCAACATTATAAATCAAATTATTTCCAACAATCTAAGAAGAGATATAAATATTGTTGGTTTAGAGTGGCATACAAAATTTTACTTCTTCATTTACTTGGGTCTTACATATATTTTTATTTGGAATATGAGTATTGTAGAATTCAATGATAACTCGATAAAGATGAAGGTTGTTTTTGAATAATTACTGATAGATCTCCTTAATTTTAAATGTGATATATATTTGTTTAAATTATCGAGAATTTAAAAAGAAAAGCCCTAGTTTTTAGAAGTATTCTATTTTAGGTATGGAAAAATTAAGAGCTTTGGGGAGAAATTATAAGAAATATTAAAGTTTTGTGGCTGATTTATAATCTATGAAACAAAGAGCAGTAAAGTGTAATAAAAAAATATAATTACTGATACTTACTTAAGGTCATCGATTAGGTGAAGGAAAAGAAAGAAAACAAGAAAAAGAAAGGGAAAGGAAAGGGAAAAAAGTTATGCGTTATTAAATCTTAAAAGAAATTGGGAGTTTAAATTTTTGATTGTTACGAATTAACTGCTAGTTATTTACTTGTGGACGAGTGATTCTCCTTCATAAAGTTACTTGAGGAGTTTTTATTATATAAATATATGTTACCATGTATATGACCATTAAACACTTGTTAATGAAATTAAAATAACGAAGAGATTCTTGACCTTTAGTAACTTTAATATAATAAGACTCTTAAATATCTGTTAGCAATTATTTTACACTGCTGAGTTTTTAAGTTTCTAGATTTCATACTTGGGCATTTCCAACTCTTGAAGGAAAATGAATGGTACAACATTTTGAACTCTTCCTGGTATTGGAACAATTAATTCTCTTTTATAGCTGGAGTGATTTTTTAGGACAAATTGATTGTCATAATAAGTATACTTTTGTGAAATTATTTTAAAGGTAGTCTTTAAGTATTTGACAACACTTGTTTGAGTAAGAGTAAAAGATGTTTACAAAATGCTCTCACGTGCTTAAAAACGAGCAATCCACTTATAATTTGCGTTGAAATTTGATTTTGAATCTAAATATTTATATGTGCCACAACAATAATACATAAAACATGATGCCTTTGTATAATTTTGAGAAAGAGTTAAATTTTCATTATATTTAATTGTTAGGTTTACTAAACCTATTGTTAATTTTCAGATTGTGGAGATTAATAAATTATAGTGAAGTTCCATGTCATTTTGAGAAACTTGATAAATGTGGGGTTGATATTGAAAGGATTCCAAATGTGGAGGTATATGAAGTGCAGTAAAATTCAATGTCAAAAAAAAATTGCCAATCTAGAGAAATTTGAAATGTGGGGATGCAAAATAAAATGTTATAAGTGATACTGAATGAAATTTGAGAGAGTGACTCCTAGTAGATTGAAGATTACTGGCCAAACTAAAAGGCGGTTCCCAGTATATAGAAGACTACTAGCCATAATTACGAAGTGATTCCTATTAGTTTGAGAACTACTGACCATAGTTGAAAATAGTTCCTAGTAAGTGAGAGATTATTGGCCACAATTTAAAAATAGTTCCTAATAGTATGACTACTCACTATAATTGTTTGGACTCGAAATATTGGACCTCTTGTCCTAACTGTTAATTTGTTGTCGCGATTCAAATAAAAGGACTATTTTATATGTTGGACAGTTAACCCGAGAGCTCTTATGGGATTGAGAACTATAAGAGTAGACCATCTTGTTAAAAGGCTAGTAAAAGCTACTTCTAAATTCATAGAGGGAAATGAGACTGAAGTTTATAAGTTAGTCATCACAATGAACACCTAACCTTTGTGATTGGAGATCCCCTAAAAGAGGTTCAATAGGTAAGAACGAAGTTGCATAATGACTATGGTGAGCACTGCAATTATAATAGGGAAATTCCCTAATCTCATTTCTAAGGTGATAGTACTTAAAACTGTGATGATAATAAAAGGAAGAGTTAATCTCTCAATGAGGTCAAGGCAGGATTCTGCAGGGTATTGATCACAGAATATTCTTGGAAGACTCATCTATATGTATGTTTGTAGTGAGGCCGCTAATACAAGATATAGGCTAATCCTTATTAGAACATACATGAAATCAAGATACAAACGCATGACCATAAGAGTGCAAAACTGATTAGAACTTGACCTAATACTTGTACCATGTGTTTGACAAGTAGAAAATTGAACTAAAGAATCTAGTTTAAGACTTGTTCACTATGATCCTTTCAAATGGAAGCTTATTAGGTTAAGTGACGGTTCAAGTCTAAACGACACCTATCACTCATTGCATGATATTGTTGTCCAAATTTAATTTTATTTAATTTTAAATAATATGGGGGATTGTTAGAATAATTTCATATTAAAAGAAAATTTTTGAATAATTATTATGTATACCCCACCACAATAATATTTTCATTATTTATATTCTATAGGATTCTTTAAAAACGGTTACATATGTGTATGTATATATATATATATATATATATATATATATATATATAATAGTTTAATATGTGTGTGTGTGTGTGTCGTCATCAAGCATTATTAATATTTTTAATGTGTATTAAAGTTGGGAATAATGGCTCCAAACTAGCCGTTTGAAATCAGCCTATATAAGGCTATCACAACAACTCATTTTGGAGGATTCTTGATGAAGGAGATACACTATTTTCTATATTTCTTCATACAAATATTCGTCTATTTATTGTATGATTTATATGTGTTTTTTTGGACAACTTGGGTTATGATCGTTCGCAATAAAGTGGTTCACGCATGCACCATAACTTCTTTGAAATTGTTGTATCTTAGGAAAAAAACGTCGGACTGCTCTGTGTAGAGGGGGCATATCTCTTCTTAGGACAGCGTTTTTGGCGTGCCTCAATCTAAGCTATTCTAAATCTTGATATGAATTTCTATTATCTTCATTGTAATTTATTTGTTTGTTAAATGATATTAAAATTTTCTTGTGAAACATAAGTCCAAATGACTCTTTACCAACATTATAAATCAAATTATTTCTAATAGAACAAGTGTACGGTGCAGAGCTATTCTTGCTTGTGTACCTTAGTTTGATCTCAATGGGGTATTTATAACTTTCATAGCAATGAGGTGACACTCATTCAATCTCCAATCTTAGGCTTTATACCCTATATCCTCTATCTAGAGTAATACGTGTTATTCCGTCACGACTTTTTAATGTCAAGTGATTGGACATCTGAGTTTACATGTTGAGATTTGATTATGCACTTATTACTTTATCTCCTGAACATCGAGTGTTATACCTCAATATTTACCGTTTATCGTCGATCATTTATGAGTAGGCGCACGGATCACTGCAGGGACTCCCTCAATGCTCCTTCCCTGCAGGAAAGGCCATGCCTTGTCCTTTTGATGGTTAGTCTTGAGTTGTTTTCGAATTAGACAATTAATAATGGTTTGTCACATCAACGCATTGCTTGAGGCTCATATATTGATGTCATTTAATACTCAGCATAGACCAAGTAAACATTCATTTGCAGACCAAGCATATGCTTGGTCTTGGCCTAAGCACCCTATGCCAGGTCTTGGCTACCAGGAGATCATCCCACGAGCTCTGACCACTATAGGCGGCCACGTGTCAGCTCTTAGTTGGATGGATGTCAACATCCCATCATATATTGTCAAATATGATGATTCAAATCTAAATTTTGTTGGTTTGATGCAGTTGAAGATGGTCATACAAGAGGTGCTACGACTCTATCCGGGAGTGGCATTTGTGTCAAGGGAGGCCTTGCAAGAAGTGAAGCTCGGAAAACTAAGGATTCCTAAAGGTGTAAACATTTGGATATGGCTACTAGCATTGCACCAAGACCCCAAACTTTGGGGGCCTGATGCAGACAAGTTCAATCCTGGGAGGTTTGCAAATGGAATATCGGGAGCATGCACATACCCACATGCCTATGCACCATTTGGTGTCGGGGCACGTATATGTCCTGGCCAGAGTCTAGCCATGTTGGAGATGAAAGTCATTCTTGCTCTCATGTTACCCAACTTCTCGTTCTCCTTGTCGCCTAACTATTGCCACGCCCCACACTTTGGTCTGCTTTTGGAGCCTAAACATGGAGTGCATCTCCTCATCCGCAAGATATGACCTTGGAGATATATATGACATATCAATAATCACGTCGTGATATCACCGTTCTAATCTTTGTACGAGGTTGCGTGTGATACTGTGATTGTCATGTACGCATGTGGTGTACAAGTGTCTTATTTGTAATAAAATATAAGAGGTTTTTCTTCCTGTGGCGGGAAGTAACCATATATACATGCTTTTAACTAATGAGAGTCGTACAAACTTTGATTTTACTTAAAATTTTACAAGCCTCCCAGATTAATCTTATTGAAGATAACTTGCACAAATTACCTATATTATGGGGGAGAGGGGGGTTTGGTGTCCTCTCACTTTATTAGTAGTTGAGTAATAGTTTCCTAATATTAGTTTGTTTTTTTTTTTGTAGTGAACCTCGACAGCGCGAGGGAAATTTGTTGATTAAAAAATTAAATTACACCTAGTCGAGAAAGCCGTATGTACAATCTAATTACATAGAATAAAATTGAAAAGAGAGAAAAAATGCATGCTTAGTACATGATAAATGAAAGAAAATAAATCCTAAACATTCAGCTCCTAAAATGGCAACTAAGGTGTGGGCAGCATTAAAGACCAGTTACAAGAGAGTGTAATGGAGTTGATATTTGGAGCCGAGAGAACCAATAGCCTGAGCTGTGAAAAATGACTGAGCTGAGGAGAACTAGCTGAGAGAAGGAGAGGACTGGTAAGCCTTGAGCTGTGAGCTATAACTGAGGCTGCTAAATGAGCTAAAATAAGAAAATAGCGTAGGCTGCTATCTAGCTGAGAGACCATCTGATAAGGCCAGTCCATTCGCCTGAATAAAGGTAGATGCTATAAAAGTTGTGACTTCAATCTTGAAGTTGTAATCTTAGAACGCAGGGATCTAATTTGTCTCTGATCCTGCCATAGCAGTTGCTTGGTTTGGATTGGTAGTGTTGTAGAAGAGGAATAGGACACAGAAGTTCTATTCTGAACACCTAGATTCGCCAATGAGTCTGCCACAGTATTTCCCTCTCTATATGAATGCTGGATTTGAAAGTCAAAATACTCGAGTAAAGAAAAGATTTGATAATAAATGTTCCAGTGTCTCCAACTAGGCAACTTCTTCTATTTAACCATGTCAACTAAAACCTGAGAATCACTTTCAATAGTAAGTGGATAGACCTCCAAACCAAACTCTTTTAACAAACGCAAACCATCAAGCAAAGATCTCATTTCAGCTTCCATATTAGTACAAACTCCATAGAAGAAGGATCCAGCTAGAACCAAAATACCCCAATGATTTCTCAGAGCCACTCCTCCACCAAAAAGTCCTGGATTACCATTAGAGGCACCATCAATATTGAGTTTAAGATTTCCTTCAGGTGGTAATACCCAACGTATCTATTTAGCATATTTGGATATGGTATAGACAAAGGAGACATTAAGAGAAGAAAGAAAAGATTGGTCATAACCAGAGTCTACTACCTTGGGTGAGATATTATGAGCTTGCAATCTCCAAAAATGCATAATTCTATAATAAATAGAAGTTGAGTGTTACCCCTGCCCTTCAAAGATCCTCCTACACCCCTCTTTCCATAATTGCCAATATACAATCAAGGAGATACCTCTCATCAACGATTGAAAAAGCGATGGACGCTTAAAATTTCTTAGTCTAAGAAACCTTGTTATTGGAGATTCTCCTTGTATGATTTGAAATCCCAGTAAGGTAGAAAGTTTACTCCAGATGCTTAATGCATAGTCACAATTAATGAACATATGATCAATCGTTTCTTCATCCTTACAACATAAGACACATCTACTCACCATAGAGATTCCCATACTCCGAAAGGTAGAATCTATTGGCAAAGCATTTCTCAAAATTTTCCAGCCAACCAAATGTGCACTAGGGGGTGAAGCTTGCTTCCAAATTGATGCTGCCTGGACACTCTGCTAACCCTGACTTCCTATTACTTCCCAAGCTATTTTAACAGTAAAACAACCTGTAGATGTAGGCTTCCATACCAATCTATCTTGTCTATCAGAAATAGAGACATTAGAAGATAAAACCTCTTGAATATGTTCCTCATCCATCTCCTGTTGAACATCACTCAAGTCCCATTGGTCCTGCACCAAAACTTGGGACAGTTTAGGATAGCATGAAGGAACAGTAGAATTTCGTAAAATTAAAGGAACCAACCCTGTCCAATTGTCACACCAAAAGTCAATAGAGCTACCAGTCCCCACCATCTTCTGCGTTTTTTCCACTACTAATTCAAACCATGGCTGCAATTTTCTAAGACTGCTAAAGCGACTTGAACTCTAGTTCCTTAGAATGTGCTGATTATGTAGGAATTTAGCTGCAAATAACGATGACCATAAGGACGTATTCTGCATCAAACACCAGATCTGCTTCATTCTCAAAGCTTGCTACGATTCCTCAAATTCTCTAATACCTAAACCCCCCTCCTCCTTTTGCAGTGTAACTATTGCCCAAGAACACCAATGTCTTTTCTTCACCTCAGACTTCCCAGACCATAGAAAGGCAGCCGTAATCGAGTTGAGTTTTGCTATAATTCCTTTAGGAAGGTTTAGAGTAGACAGTAAGTGGACAGGGAGAGAAGCAAGAACTGAATTGAGAAGAGTAATCCGGCCCATATTAGAAAGTAATTTACCATACCATCCATGGATTCTAGTTTGGAACTTCTGTAATAACTCCTCAAAATAGATGAGTTTGACCCTACCCTTGATAATAGGACAGCCCAAATAAGTGAAAGGACATGCTTTGAGTGGGATATCCGCTAAGCGAGATAAACTATTCCTTCTTGAAAGAGGGATTTTAGTTGAACAGTATAGAGAGCTCTTTTGTCTATTTAGCTTCTACCCAGAAGAAGCTTCATACCTTTCCACGAATTTCAGCAAATTAGAAAATGATCTTTTGTCTCCCCTTAGGAAAATAAGCGTATCATCAACAAATAAGAGGTGACTGAGTAACTTTGAACCTCTGCCAGTGTGAAAGCTTCGTATTGTTCCTTCAAGAAATTTTTGTCTAAATCCGCTGCTTAAAACTTCCTCTGCAATAATAAATATAGGGGAAAGAGGATCACCTTGCCTTAACCCGCTTGATGTGGGAAAAAAACCTTGATTGATAAGGAAATGTGTTGGTTATTTAGACAATTGGAAATGATAAGGATAAATGTATTAGAAAAGCCAAAGCACTTCAAGGTATGCTTTAAGAAATCTCATTCAAGTCTGTCAAATGCCTTCATCATGTCTAGCTTGACTATAGTATTCCCTGCCTCCACCTTTCTATCCAATTCATTCACCATCATCTGAGCTATTGCAACACTATCGCTGATATTCCTTCCTTGAACAAAGCCTTGATGTTCATCTGAAATAAGCTTGGGAAGAAGGGTTCTCAATCTAGAAGACAGTAGCTTAGTAAGGATTTTGTATATGAAGTTAAAAAGACTTATTGGCCTAAAATCTGAGAAATTAAAAGAATTATCTTTCTTTGGAATAAGAGACAGTAGAACAAAATTAACCGATCTAGGAATCACTCCTCCTTGTAGAAAGAAGTTAGCTGCAACTGGTAAATCCTGCTTATGATATCCCAAGCCACTTGAAAAAATTTACCAGAGAATCCATCCGGACCTGGAGCACTATGTACTGACATACCAAATACCACATCTTTAAGCTCTTCTAAAGAGACCGGAGCAATAAGCATGGCATTATCATCATTAGTTTATTTATTGTTAACTTTTCAAGTGAAACTACCCACTCTCTCTCTCACATCTCTCTTTTCTAGACATCTCTCCCTCTCACGTTTGCAAACACGACACTAAAAATGTTTCACATATATACTTGGGCACAGTATAAATTAAAAAAAAAAGAGAGAATAAATTTTGTATAGTCGATTTGTAAACTAATGGTTTACATACAATCAATCAATGTTTGATAACTACACAAACACATAAACCAATATTGAGAATTCTTAATAAGTTTATGTAATTATCAAATGTTGATTGGTTGTCTATAAACAATTGATTTATAGGTCGCCGATAAAGAATTTATTCTCTAAAAAGAAATAATGTAATTGCATCAAAAAGAAATATATTCTTGAAGAGAAAAAGATTTTATATTCTCTCTCATGTACTTCGACGTATGAGGTATAAATTTCATGGTCCTGATTTTGATGCAAAGTTACGGAGACACCATGACATGACAGGACTACCAACGGTATCATTAAGGAGCAGTCCATAATCTGAGGTTGAGTCGCACAAGCCTTTCTCCCTTTTTTTCTTTTCTAAGGATTAAAAGTGTAATTAACCAAAAAAACAGAAGGAAACTGACCTTAAATAAACAGATCGCTACTTCATTTCCTCCATTCCTGTCATGAGAAGTTTATTTTTCTCTAATGTAGTTACTCCTCTGTCCCTCTCTCTCTCTCTCTCACCAGTTTCCATTCCAAGCCACTATGCCTCTCTCAATTTTCCGACGACTCTTGACATGGCGGCCGCTTCTATTCTACGCCGTGGCGTGGAAGGTCCTTCTAACGGCAATAATGGCAGTGGCATCGTTCTCTGCCAAGATTGCATTTGTCTTGGCCGTGTCACCGTCTTCGTCTTTCTCGCCGCCTTGTAATGTGGTCGGGCCCAGGATTCCGGTGGAGATCGTGTGCTTGCCAGTTCACCTGGTGAAGAGGTCTGGTTTGGATGTCATTGTGCCAACCGTTTTTGTTGCTTCGGTTGTGGCCGGGTCTGCATGCATGATTCGAGCCGTGGGCTTGTAGGCTCACCATGATTTGATCCACAGGCATGCTCCTACAATACAAATACAATGTCTTGGGATATCACTAATTAATTATGAAATTACAAATAAGATTGATACTATTCCTACATGACAAAAGTAGTTATCGATAATTATTAAAACAGTGGAACCCAACTTGATATTTTATCATAGGTTGGTGACACTATGTTATATTGATGAGATAATATAACTGTTACAGTTAATATTTTTTTCTTATAAACGCTGCCCTTTGCCATTGTTTTATATTTTTTTAACTAGTGTACAACCTAGCGCGATAGATTGGTCATCCCTTCTCTTCCTAATTCTTGTTTTTCATCATTTACTCTCTTGCAACTATTATTTTATAAGTTAATAAAAATATTGTATGAATTATTGGATAATAAAATTTGATGTTTAAAAAAATATAAATAAGTGTGGTATTTAAAGCGAGTTTATGGGTACTTGTGTAATTATTTTAGATAGTTATTGGAAGTATTTGATCGGACTTGCAATGGAATTTTTTTATTGAAATATTTGATAAAATACATAAAAAAAAAATTAATTATGTAGCTAAATTAGATATTATCTCATATTTATGATACTTAAACTATTAGTATTTTTTTCATAACTATAAACATCCAATGGGCTCAATTTCTATTATTTTTCATTCGAGCTACCAAATAGTAAGGATTCTAAATTTTTTTTTTCTTGATTTTTTTTTTTTTTGGTCTTTCTTGTTTTTATTTTGTGCCTCAATAAGTTTTTTACCAAATTATTTTGATTGTGAATAAAGAGAAAAACTATATATATTCATTTTTGGGCATTAGAGATAATATTGTATCAATAAAGTTGTCAATGTGTATTAATATCGGAATTTTGAAAAAAAAAAAATATTTTTTTTATATATTATGATAAGCATAACATGACTTTTCAAAAATTTTGTAAAGATACATAGATTTATATGGTTTGTTAGAGATTACTGTATTATTTAAATACATAGGGATATAATAGTAATTTAAATATTTAAATATAAAAGATTTGTTAGTCATTATAGTTTTTTATAAAGATAAAATATTGAATCAAAAATTTTTCATATTAAGGTACTTTTATTAATAGTACTAGTAATTACACACGTGTGTTGCACGTCATTTATTTCACGTTAGAATAAAAAAAGTAGATATATCAAGAAACAAAATCATTATAATGGCACACAATGATCTCATTCCCAAGTTGCAATGGTAAAGAATGCATTAACTAGCACAAAATATTTGCTCATTACTTATTGCTCTCAAAAAATGGAGCAACATCTCCACAATTTGTCCATCACATTCAACATGAACACACCCAATCGGAATTTGACCCCATTCTCAAGAATAAGGTCCTCTTACTATATGAGCAGCTGGACTTGTCGGACCAAAAAAATAAGAAAAATAGTTAAAAACTATGAATGTACGTAGAAACTTAGCATTTTGTTGAAAAGTTAATATTCTTATTACATCATTTAGGATAAAAGAAATTAAGAAACAGTACAATAGTAAAATAAACTAAAGCTATGAGAAGACAAGAAAGTGTATGAATTATAATAACACATTGGTAAGATTGAAAGTTAACTAAAATCAAAGTAAAGTTACTTACAATTGCATTGATTAAAATGTGAGGCATGAACCATATTAAGAGTGTCATTGTAGCAACCAAAGGGCAAAATTAACATTCCTTTTGACAATTCAAAAAATCACTTTAGGTGGAACACATGGAGATGTTGCCCAAGCACACACGAAGTAAACAAAAGCTCAACCATCTAGCTACACCAAATATATCTCCTCAAGAAGTCCATTCAACTATGTTAACCATAAGGAGTAGACTGTGGAAAAGAATAAAAGATAAATCAGGAGGTTCTTTAGCTTTAACACTTTGTTTTCCACCCAGTCAAATGAGGCTTTGCTATTTCCTTCCATACAAATGGCCCACAAAAAGCAAAATAGAGCTGTCTCAAATTCTAGTTGAAGTGGAACATATGGGCTACCCATCAGAATTTGCAAACCATCCCTATAACAACCTATGCAACTCAGTAAACTTAATAAAAATTGAATTTTTTTTAGTTTAATTGTATTGTTTCCTTGGAATTCGGACTGGAAATTCCAATTCTTACGACCAAATTAAATATGTCATTAACATTCTAAAGTCACTACCACCAAAAGAATGATAAACCTGAATTCCATAACACATCAAATTGAACTCGAACAATTTAAAAATAAAATCGAACTTCCACATACCTTGGCAAAAATAGAGAAATTGCACAAGCCGATCATACAATAGTTGACGACCAAAGGGTAACTGTTAGAAGAAAAACAAGGATCTTAGTTTGGAAGACACCCAAACTGAGATCAACTCTTGTTGCCGTCAAAAAATTCTACAATAGTGGTGGAAGAAAAATATCATAAATTACAATCCAAAAGTGACAAAATAAGAAGTATGTCAAGATAAAATGATTGAGGTATCTATACCACCACTATAGTTTAGTACCATTTTATTCATTTTTCACATAGAACTCTCCCCCTTTTGGAGCACCAGAAGCTTCGTTCTCTTTATCAAGCAAAAATCATTTGATTAGACAATGTATCAAAAAAGAGAAAAACTTGAATATATTTCATTTACTATCTCCACTTTGATTCACACAAAAACCCCTCTCAGTCTAATATCAATTCCGCTCCCACACCATCAAAGTAAGGCAGAAAATGAAAGAGCAAATGTTTTAAATCAGAAGTTCAATATTCATGCATACAATAATAATAAGAGCACTAATCACATTCTTCCGAATTTCAATCCACACAAACAAATGAAAATTTCACAAATAAGATAACACTATCTCCTTATATTAGAAGTCATCGAATTTCTCATAGTCGTCTAAAATCATAGTCATGAAGTTTAGTGGATTCTAAAGCAACTATTTTATTTTGATTTTTCATTTTTGCTTTCTTTTTTCTTAATTGGGTTGGGTGAGTGGTTCTTGGTTACAAAATAAAACATTCACAATATCTAGAATGCTTCCAACATGTCTAGGCAGTGCAAGATTAACATACCAAAAGTAAGTGTGATTGCTTTGTCATGCATATAGTGACTATGATATTTTGCATCCACACGCACAAGAAGTTAGCACTACCGTGGGAAGAGTCACCAGCTTATAGAACAATTGTTGGCATACATGTATTCGATTGTTGGCCTCCAATTGCAAGAGGAATAGAATTAAACTGAAACAAATCAAGCACAATGAAATTTCCACGTTGCCAATTGCACAAAAAACACAAGAATATATTAATACCAATGTTGGATGTTGGGTAAATATTAATATTCGAAACCCTATAATTTTCTTGCCATCTGACCATGCTAGTCTTATGTATGTGGGAAAGGAAGATGATCGAAGAGTTCACCTGAACACAAATCTTGACCTACAATTCACATAAACAAAATTAAGCTAAACGTACTTCCAAAAAAATTTCTAAAAAAAATCCATTTGTAGAATACAGTACACCTTGATGGGTATATGTATCAAATGCCGAATTAGAGATTGAATGATTGAAATAAAGGAATGCACCATATAAAATCTCCCTGATGATTGGTGGAACTTACCATCAAATTCAAAACCAACACAAAACAAATCCATCTGCAATTGATCTTCATTGTAATGGCACCCTAGTCCAAGAAATTTGTGGCCAAATCACCAACACAAATTAATGCATCAGCACTATCAAACCAAGAATTTGATGGTAGGTTTTGCATCAGTTATATCTTCTCTAAATTATGACATTTAGCTGCAACTGCTTTGGTAATAGATTTGCTGGGCCTGAGCTTCAAAGAATTGAAGCAAAATTTTCCTCCTCCATACAAATCATCACTAATTAAACACTAATGAAAAAAACAAATTGCAATGAGCTCTTTTAATTAATAGCTTATGACAGGAGCAAAATTAGTAGAACTTGATTTTCTTCAATGGAATTTTTATTAGGCACGATTGAACATTTTGTTTCAATTATGTTTTTATTTGTTTTCAAACCAAGTGGGAAGTAATATAATATTGAAGAGACTATAGACAGTGAGTAAAGTAATAACCTAACAGTTATTGGAGAGAGGAGACAAAAGTGCGGTAACAATCCAAATATGATGTGATGCTAAAGTTACCTCAATTTCCTGGCTTCCATTTTCACTTTTCTTCACTCATGGTTGTGTGAAATTTGTTTATATAAATGATATGTTGTCTAGAAGATAATTAAAAGGAGAGGAAATGAAACTTATAGAAATAAGCAAACGGTCAATTGGTCCGTAAGATAAAAATCCTAAACATTCAATTTTCTCTTTTCTCTTCTATTTTTCATAATTTTCAAAATTAGAAGTGAAAATTGTAGATGTCGATAAAAGATAGAGACCTCTAAAGATCCAGGCTTTTTTGTGTGTGTGTGTGTGTGTGTGTGCCTAAAACCAATGACAAACTCTCTCTAGAGTCGATTGCGAAGCTGTCTTGCTTAGTTAAACAAATTAGAATTGAAGATCAAGTGCGATGAAGTCCTTATCTTCTAATTCTCTCTAGTCATGGGCATCACCCTTTTTTCGATGCACTACTGAGCACCTTCAATAGTTTGTCCTCATCCTTCATCCTTAGGATGCCTAAAATTCTCGGTCGTTACCTTTATTGCACAAAAATGAGGCAAGACAAAATGGAAATACATATTCTACAATGGTTACTGATGAGACATTTTCAGATATTCCAAGATGAAGACACGTGTCCTCGGCATCAGTAAATTCTTGTTACTGTAATCACGACACGTACCTGTCGGATCACGGGTCCCTCTTCCCCCGAGGTACTGTTCATAAGGGTCAATGACACCTAGTACATTACGTACCAACACGTATCCCTCGGTCGGATATGGGGTACATCGGTCTCTACATGTACCACTCCCCTCGGTACCTAGATGTACCTGTCCAGGATGGCGTTCTCTGCTCCTGCAAAGGCTATTGATGTACAGGTCACTAGCCTAGGCTAGCCTAGGTTAGTCATCATGACCTTGTCTTACACAATTGATATCAGAAGGCACAGGAAGGCAAAAGACACAGCCAATGGGGAATGGGCGCGTGGCATACTGTGTCACATCAGAGACAAAAAGACCAGATGTCCTTGCTGACACACGACTTGGAAAAGCAAGCATTTAATTACACCATTTCCTTGATAAGACAACATTTAATGCGGTAAGGCTCGAAAATGAAAGGTAATAAATGTCCCTAAGACTGGGCATTTATTACATCCTTGCCGAGAGAAGCTCATTAAACATTCGGTAGACCGATGACGCAGCATTGGTTGCTCAGGATCCCAATCAGTTAAAAGAGAAGACATTCCTCATAGGGATCAGTGCGCACATTACCCGTATCTAATGATCACCTACTGACCACACTGACAGTAATCATGAGTTTTTGAGGTATAAATACTTCTCACAAAAAGCAAGACGGGAGAAAACGAAAAACTTTTCTCAAACCTATACTCAGTATTTTCTTCTTCCCCTCTCTCAAAAATTGACTTGATCGTCGGAGAGGATACGTCGAAAAATACTCTGGCGCCCTTCTAACTTGTCTTTCTATGTTCTAGGGACCTCCTTCAGTCTTACTGGACCGCTCCTTTGATCCACGAAAGTCACCCATTACCGTTCCAGGCCGCCAACGGATCTCAGCCTCGTCCAAATAGTGAGGTTAACCATTTGATTGACGA
>CAUOFW020002545.1:0-47229 GCA_963454935.2 Ilex paraguariensis
TGTTACAAAGTGATGCCGTTTGGACTAAAGAACGCCAGGGCAACATACCAAAGACTGATGAATCGGATGTTCAAAAAGCAGATCGGCAACACCATAGAGGTCTACATAGATGATATGCTGGTAAAGAGCAAACGGAGTTGTGATCATCTGACAGATTTGGCGGATACCTTCTCCACCCTCAGGGAGTATGGGCTGAAGCTGAATGCGGCAAAGTGCGTTTTTGGAGTGGAATCAGGTAAATTCCTCGAATACCTGGTTAGTCAACGAGGAATCGAAGCCAACCCGGATCAGATTCAAGCGATCCTGGACATCCGGAGCCCCCGCACTGTCCGAGAAGTCCAGAAACTCACAGGGATGCTGGCTGCACTTAACCGTTTCGTCTCACGCTCCTCGGACAAATGCAAACCCTTTTTCGGAGCAATCAAGAGTGCTGGGAAGAATATGTGGAGCCAGGGGTGCGAGGACGCCCTGGCTGGAATCAAGGAATACCTAAGGACTCTTCCAACCTTGTCCGTCCCCATCCAGGGGGAGATGCTGTTCTTGTACCTGGCAGTATCTGAGTTTGCGGTAAGCGGGGTACTTATCCGTGAGCATGAGCACCGCCAGAAGCCGATTTACTATATAAGCAAGGCGCTCCTGGACGCAGAGACAAGATATCTACCCCTAGAGAAACTGGCTCTATCCCTGGTCACCACTGCAAGAAAACTGCGGCATTATTTCAGGCGCACCCAATCACTGTCCTTACCGATCAGCCCTTGAAAGCAATCTTGAGGAAAGCGGAACTCTCCGGAAGGATTTCCAAGTGGGCAGTAGAGTTGGGGGAGCACGACATTCATTTCAAACCCGAACTGCGATAAAAGGTCAAATATTGGCAGACTTCATAGCTGAGTTTTCGGGGGAGCATCCCGTTCTAGAAGGACCGCCTCCTCCCGACTTAGCGTCTCCAACGAATTGTGAAGGATCGCCCTGGCTTTTGTGTGTGGACGGTTCGTCAAATAGTAAGGGGTCCGGAATCGGTATCTTGCTGACCTCTCCAGATGGGATTATTGCGGAGCAGGCCGTTCGGCTGGGATTCAAGGCTTCGAATAATGAAGCTGAATACGAGGCCCTCATCTCAGGACTTCGGTTAGCTGAGGCGACTGGAGTTACCGATTTAATCGTGCATTGTGATTCTATGCTAGTGGTCAATCAAGTCAACGGAGAGTTTGAAACGAGGGACCCAGGATGAAGGCCTACCATCACCAGGCGACGACTGTAATCCGAAGGTTCGGCCGGATTGAAATCAAACAAGTGTCCCGAGACAAGAACACACATGCCGACGCCCTGGCTTGTCTAGCCTCGGCGGTGGACTCCTCCCAGTCGCGCAGGATCACCATTGAATACCTTCCCACATCCTGCATAGACCATGCTCCCGAGGCAATGGTCATCCAGGACGCACACAAGCCGCCCAGTTGGATTGATCCCTTTCTCAGGTTCCTAACAACAGGAGATCTCCCGGAGTGTTCAAAGGAAGCAAGGAAGATAAAACTCAAAGCTCCAAGATTTTGGGTCTCTCCGGATCAGAAACTGTATCGGAGGTCTTTCTCAGGGCCTTACTTGCTATGCGTCCAAGAAGACCAAGTACAAGACCTTCTCTATGAGGTACATGAAGGAATATGCGGGGGGCACTCTGGGGGCGATCAATGGCACACCGCATCATGTCTCAGGGATATTGGTGGCCGCAAATGCAAAGGGATGCGCGCGCATACGTCCAAAAATGCGACCAGTGTCAGAAGTTCTCCCCTGCAATCAGGCAACCCGCAGGGGACTTACACCCCCTGACCAGCCCTTGGCCATTCGCCCAGTGGGGGCTCGATTTGGTTGGACCCCTGCCTAAGGCTCCGGGAAATAGGAAGTTCCTCATTGTGGCCACAGATTACTTCACCAAGTGGGTAGAGGCGGAGCCGTTGACTCATATCCGCGACATAGATGCCAAAAAGTTCGTCTGGGAGAACATAATCATCAGGTTTGGGATTCCCCGGGCACTGGTGTCGGATAACGGGACTCAATTCACCGGCGGGCGCTTCAAGTCTTTCTGTGAGCAACTCGGGATCCGTAATTTCTACTCCACCCCTGCCTACCCTCAAGCCAACGGGCAGACAGAGGCCTCCAACAAGACAATTATCAATGGGATCAAGAAGAGGTTGGAGAAAGCCAAGGGAAAATGGGCGGAAGAACTATTAAACATTTTGTGGGTGTACAGGACCACCCCTCGGTCCTCGACAGGGGAAACCCCATACTCCCTGGCATACGGAATGGAGGCAATCATACCCCTCGAAGTAGGGCTCCCGACCATAAGGACCCAAGCTTTCGACGAAGGGGGAATGACCGTCAACTGGGATTGGATTTGGATCTAGTGGAAGAAAGAAGGGAGGCAGCCGCCTTGAGGATAACTAAGTATCAGGAGAAGATTTCCCAACTATACAACAGAAGGGTCAAGGCGCGAGAATTCCAAATAGGCGATCTGGTCCCCAGAAGGGTGACGACTAATACCCGTGATCCAACAGAGGGAAAAATGGGACCTAACTGGGAAGACCCTTACAAAGTGATATCAATCGGGGGCACCGGGTCGTATAGATTAGAAGGCATGGATGGGAAACTTGTAATACGACCATGAAATGTTATGAATCTAAAGAAATATTACTTTTGAAGTATTCTCTCTCTCAAGTGCTTGTCAACGACAAAGATAAAGGGCAAGGCCCTGTGGACAGAGTTCAAGGGCTCCTGTCCCCGAAGCAAACACAGGAGCAAGCCTCCTGAAAGGGCAAGGCCCTGGGGACAGAGTTCAAGGGCTCCTGTCCCCGAAGCAAATACAGGAGCAAGCCTCCTGGAAGGGCAAAGCCCTGGGGACAAAGTTCAAGGACTCCTATCCCCGAAGCAAATACAGGAGCAAGCCTCCTGCAAGGGCAAGGCCCTGGGGACAGAGTTCAAGGACTCCTGTCCCCGAAGCATATACAGGAGCAAGCCTCCTGGAAGGGCAAGGTCCTGGGGACAGAGTTCAAGGGCTCGTGTCCCCGAAGCAAACACAGGAGCAAGCCTCCTGGAAGGGCAAGGCCCTGGGGACAGAGTTCAAGGACTTCTGTCCCCGAAGCAAACACAAGAGCATGCCTCTTGAATGGGCGAGCAGCCCCGAAGACAAAAAAAAAAAAAAAAAACACTACTGTGCGCAAAAAAGGAAAAAGTACTCATGATTTATTTCAAGAAGAAGGGGCTTTGCGTCCCCAAAGGCTACAAAAGAAAATAAAAGGGGTACAATCAAAAAGAAAAAGGGGCTTTCATCTGGCTCCGGGCATCTCCAGAACATCAGCCGAGGGCGAGTCAGCGAAAAAAGGTTGAGAAGCTTCTAGAGCAGGCAGGAGAGGTACTTCGGCAACAGGGAGACCTTGGGCAACTTGAGGATCAGGAGCATGGTCCGACGGGACGTCCTCGGACAAGTCCACTATCACTGCCTCGGGCGGATCCGCCGAGACTTGCACCGGCGTTGGGATCTCATCCTCGGCAGCAATCTCTGCTTCGGCCCGTTCCATCTCTGCCGAGGGCACGTACTTGTGCATCTGGAAGAGCGGGGAGTCTGACGGGATACCAGCAGACTGGAGCGCCTCGTCCCACCCTTTCTTGAAGAACTCCTTGTTGTTTTCCTCAAGAGCAGGGAGCACGTCATCGGCGAATTCTTCCCGGAGTTGCTCCTCCGATTTTCTGTTCAGTGCCTCGGCTCTGATCCTGTCCAGCTCCTGGGTGAGAGCCAGACAGCTTTCCTCTGAGCCTACCGCCCTCTCCTCCGCAGCAGAAAGCCGCCGCGTCTGCTCGGTAATCCTCCCCTCAGCATCGGCAAGGGCAGCACTTAGCTTTTCAGCGCCAACCTTAGCCGACTCGGCATCCTTGAGGAGTTGCTCAATTTGAGCAGCCTGCCCCGCCAGGGTAGAGTCCCTGGCAGCTACGTCCTCCATTGCTCGGGCGAGGGCCCCCTCCGCCTCTTCCTTCTATTCTCGGGCCCGCTGGAGGTCCATCCTAGACCCATGGTACCGGGCAGCTATTATGGAGATCTGCTGGGTAGCCTGCAAAGGAGGGAAAAAGGTGTATCACAAAAATGGAAAGCGAGAGAGAAGAAACCAAAGCAAAAATGAACTCACCACCAGGGAATTCTGGATGATGGAGCGGAACAACACGTTGGTTGATCCCCCCTATGAGCCGCCATGTCAGCCTCGAAATGCAGTGTCTCACTCACTGCATTGGCGACATGAGGATCCAGAAAAATGGAATCATCGACCCTGATCACTCGGTTCATGTGATCGGTCGCTCGGGGATTCCACTCCGCGGCTTCCACTGTCGGCGGAAGGGAAGGGGGAGTCTGCTGCTGCTGTTGTTGCTGTTGTCGTGGCTGTTGCTGCTGCTGCTGTTGCGGAGGAGCAGGGGGTAACCCACGGCCTCTCCCGCTTTGCTGCTGAGCGGAAGGTGCCCTGGATCCTCTGCCGAGGCCATCGTGCCGATGTTTGACCCTTCTCTCCTCCTATACCTGAGGATCCCGGTCACGCACTTGACCCCGACTAAGAACCCTTGAGGATGGGGTGGAACTGGTCCTTGCAGATGGGGCGCCGTCGGTCGTTCCTCGTCCCCTTCCGGCAGCAAGGGCTTGTCTTTGCCTCAGGAACCCCAGGTCAATGCGAGGCGTGCTGGACATCGCGACCTCGAGGGCGTCCTCGGCGTCTAGAGATTGTAGGACTTGGAAGTCTGGCCACAAGTCTCCTCCCGAAGTCCCCACCTCGGCGTCCGAAGGAACAACGTCCTCTCTGACCCCGAGCTCTTCAACAACTCCCTCTACCTCTGCCTCCGAAGCCCGATCAGGGTCTTCCTCCAAGTTTTCCTCGACCTCTTGCCTTGCCGCCTGATCGAAGAGTTCAGACCACTGCGAAGGCTCAAAAGGCTGAGGAAGCTGTGAAAATTTCTTATATCCGGGGGTGTAATTCAGCAGGATGTGGGCAGCCCGGCCGAACCCGTTGTCACCAGTAAATCTCCAAACCGTGACTAGGTCGACAAAGTTCACCAGCGACCGAGGGGGAGGAGCTGTTTCTCGAGCAGGAATATCTGCACAAACAAAAAAGTAGTCATGAACATGGGAAATCTGAAGAACGAAATAATAAATCAGAAGGAACCGACGTACTTGTCGTTCTCCATTCCAGAGGGCATAACAAGTCGTTATACTCGGGACCAACACCTCTCTGCCAAGATCCCTTGAAGATAAGAATATCATCCTTGTACCCCTTGTCCGAGTCAGGAAGATGAGTTACAAGGTACATGGAGGGGTCCTTGGCTTTGAGGTAGAAGTGTTGGTGAGGCATGACTCTTAGGAGGGAATAACAAAAAAGGAGATCGTTGAGCCCAATATTTACCCCGAGGCGCCTATTGAGCTCTAAGACCCCCATAATTATTTGGAAAACATTAAGGCAACATCGCCCGGGGAAGAGGCGGAAGTGAGAAAGGAACTGAAGAAGTAAGGGGGGTAAAGGAAACCTAATTCCTCCCTCTATTATGGCCTTGGTATAAAAGGGCATAGCATCCTCGGCCCCGAGGGTAGGAGAGTGCACCACCGGGTCGTAATCCTCTACGTCTACGCACGGGGGAATGCCGTACTGGACCTTAAACCTATCAATCTGCTCACCACCCTTTACTTTATACTTCCCCGACCCTGAAGAACCAGCCTGAGGATTCTCGGGAGCAGGGCGACGACGAGGCATCTCTAAGAAAGTGAGAAAGTAGAGGGTGTTTGTTCTTAAAAATCCCTGAGGAAGTTTCCCGAGGGTTAATCGCTATGTATCAACTGGAGACACCTCCAGTCATCGGAAAACAAAAGGATAGGAGGAAGAAATGAAGGAAGATACTGGAACTCACCCGAATGTCAAACGGAGTTTTTTTTGGAAAACCTTAAAGCGACTCCTTCCAGAAAGTTCAGAAGCAACGATGGGTCTGCTGGCCTTAAGACTTTAAGGAAGAATGGGCAGTCGACGATGGAAGAAGAAAGAGATCTCCGGCGAAGATTCAAGAAAAGACTCTCTTGAGGAAGTTCGGAATGGCGAAACAAGAAAACGGAAGAGGAGCCCCATTTATATAGAGGCAATTTCATCATTGGGCGCGAAAAATGAAACGGCGCATTTAATGCGCACGACATCCCAAGCGGGGGAAAGCGGCTCGAGGCAATGATGAAGCAGTTGTGGTGGTTGGGAAAACCCTTCGTCTCCTTACGACGCGTGCCCTCGGTGTCAGAAGATCGAAGGCTGGGGGGCAGTTGATGGGACTTTCTGAAATACTCTATGATGAAGACACGTGTCCTCGGTATTACTAAAACACTGTTGCTAAGATCAAGCACCATCGGCGCACAAAGATCCTCGCCCCCGAGGTACTCGTTATATAGGATCATGCATTCAGTATGATTTACAACCGACACGTGGCCTCGGTCTGATATGGTACCTCGGTCGGTATCCCCTCCCTCGGTTCCGAGATCAGCCTCTCCTCGGTGCCGAGGTGTACTGTCCTAGACGCCTCCTCTACTCCAGGATAGGTTATTGACGTACAGGTCATTAGCCTAGGCTATTCATCATGACCTCGTCTTACACAATTAGTGTCAGAACGTACTGGAAAATGCAGGGGCCACAACCAATGAGGGGTGGACGCGTGGCATATGATATCACATCGAAGACAGAGAAACCGCATGCCGTTGCTGACACGCGACTTGTGAAAGCAAACTATTAATTACACCATTCCCTTCATGAGACCGCATTCAATGCGGTAAGACTCGGAAATGAAAGACAATAAATGCTCCTAATACAGAGCATTTATTGCATCCTCCCCGAGAGGAATACATTGTACCGCCGGCATCCCAATGACCCAGCATTGATTGCTTGCGACCCCGAACAATTAAGAAGATGAGACATTCCTCATCAGAATCAGTGCGCACACTGTCTGTACCTAATGATCACCTACTGACTACACTGACAGCAATCATGAGCTTTTGAGGTATAAATACTCCTTGCAAAAGGCAAGACGGGTATGCAACAAAAAAACTCTTTACTACAATACTCACTCAGTGTTTTCTCCTTCCTCTCTCTTTCTAAAAGACTGACTAGATCGTCGAAGGGGATACGCCAGAAAACACTCCGGCGCCCTTCTAACTTGTTCTTCTTTGTTCCAGGAACCTCTTTCAGCCTTACTGGATCGTTCTTTCGTTCCTCCAGGGTCTCCCGTTGCCGTTCCAGGTTGCCACCGGACCTCGCAGGCTGTTCCAAGCAGCGTGTTTGGTCACTCAACCGCCTCACTCGAGTTCACCAAGAGAGAGATCTGTTCTTATTTTTTATATTGTACAGGATCTTGCACGCACATTTTTCTTCCTGTTTTACATTAAATGGTTTCACGTATTCTGACAAACTAAATGTATTTGAGGAGCTAAAAATTGTTCTCGGTATTTATCAGTGGGCAAGTGTCTAAGCTTGAGAGAAGCCTTGTTTTCTTATCCACACAAAATTTGTCAAACCAAAAAAGAATTGTCAAACATTAACTGTACACTGAAAGTGTTGAGCCATTCTACCGAGTGGGTGTTCAGTGAGTCATATTGAATATATTTTGCTATTATCAAAGCGGGTTGTCTAATTCAGCCACTTAGTTTGCTATAATTCAACACTCTTTTTGATTGCTGAGAAAACTGAGGGAAAATGTGAATGGTCAGTTAAAATCATTCAGTCCCTCGATATTGATGTGCAAGACATCACAGTAGTGAGCCAACAATTTCAAATTCAAAGTTCCAATCAAATGCTGACAACTTTTTAAAATTCAGAACTTTAAGTTTTATACAAATACAATTAAATAGAAGGAAATAAAAAAGAGGACTTTTAAATAATCAAGACCGTATACTAAAAAAAAAAAGAAGGAATCAAGGGAAGAGAGAGAAATGGGTATAGGGATAAAGATACATCCTTGTTTGACTCGTGTCAGTTTGTGTTGAGTATTAATTAATTTTAAACAAACTTATTAAATTAATTGTGACAGATATTGTGATGCTAATCCGACATATTTAGTATTAACTGTTATAACTAGAGAATTAAAAATTTAGTACTAGAATCCAGTTATTTATCAACCAAACTATCACTCGAAATCTAAAAATCTATTTAAGTCTATGTAGTGGCAAATAACACAAAAAAAAAAAACACAAATCATCATTCACAATGATTTATGTCAATACGTGATATAAATAAAAAAAAGTAGTCATTAATATCTCTTACACATGTTTATTTCATCAAATTCTTTTGATACTAATCCGACCATTTATAGATTTATATTAGCAATTTATATTATTTTTTTAGTCATATTAAAAATTAGTTAATCTTAACCCATTAATTTCGTATTGTACTCTGCCTATACTCTTGTCGTGTCCAATGACTCCAAGGGTATGTTTATTTGAAGGATAATTATGGTATAAAGAGGTGAGATGAGGGAAAATATTCGTGGGATTCATTAATATCTTGTTTGTTTGCCTTTTTTGTGTGGTACTATTTTTTAGATTGCAATACTGACCCGTTAGCTACAGTTATTTGTTGGGTTTGGGCCACCAATGGTATTAAGGAGATTAATAATTGAATTGTCCTTCAGCCTTTAATGTTAGTATGAAATTTTGGCCACCAACGGTTTTTGTTTTTTAATTTTATTAATTTTTTTTAAAAAAATTTTTGATTTTGAATTTTTTCTGTGTATTATGTTTAAGCGTATAGTGTCACTAGTTGTTTTTTTTTTTAAAAACAATTAATTTATTTTCTTGCATTATGCTTAAGCGTATGGTATCACCTAGTTTTTAAAATTTTTTAAAAAATTTATTTTAAATTTTTTCGTTATATTATTTTTAAGCAAACGATGTCACCAATTTTTTTAATTTTTTTTTACAAAATTTTTTGTGCATACATCTAAAATAGAATAATAAATGGATGATGTTAAGAATAAAATTGTATAATTGTTATAGAAGATGTAATAGAATAGATGGTTCTTTATGAGATCCGTTATAGTACCAATTAAACTAACAAATATAAAAGAAAACTTTTTTTTTTTTATTACAATACTAATTTTTCATTGATATTAAAAATATAAGAAATAGATTTCTCAATACTTACCATACCAATCCACGAAACAAACATGGTTGAAACTTAACATCAAGTAGGGTAGTCTAGTGGATATCGACTTTATTCTGAGGTTGGAATTTCAAATCTTAAAGTCTCTAGAGACTTAGTGGTTAATCAGAATATTAACTTAGTTAGATTTAATTCCAAGTAGGGTTTTAGACGAGGTCAAGGGTATTACGCTCTTCTTTACCCCCTTTTTAGAACCAGCAAAAAAACAAAACAATGGTCGAAACAAATAGAGAAAGTAGAGGAGGAGGGAGACTTTCCTGAAAAAAGAGGGAGAGAACGAGGGAGGAGGAAGCGTTACTGGATAACGGGTAATGAATGTACAGAACATATGCTGACGTGGCGAAACGCAATTCAAGAGTCCACTTGCAGTTGAGTCCCATTTTTGATTTCCCAAACTTTTCGTGGAGGCAGAAGGGCAGGACAGCTAATCTAACAGGCAGTCTAGGGAACCTTGGTGTCAAAGCATGGCTGCTCTGTTCCTAGCAACTCCTGCTAGTACGTCCTTAACCGGAGCCCTCCAACTCTCACGTGGTACAAGAGAACCTCCAACTTCGCCTCTCAAACTTACACTTCCTCGTCGTTGGGCACACAAAACCACCACCAGAACTTATGCTTCGATTTCCATGCCGGTTTCATCCAAGTCCGAGGATCTCGTGGCCGCCATTCTTTCCAAGGTTAGATTTGTCCCTTTTTTGCATTCAGCTTCTTCTTTTTGTTTCATGGGTTTCCGGTGTTTGGTTTTATGGTTTCTCCAACTATCTCAATTGAAATTTCAAGAAAAGAAATATTAATTGTACTTAAATTATAGACATGATTTGTTCATTCCAAAAAAATTTGTGGCAGTCAGTTACTGAACTATGAGTACGCCTGGAGCCATCACCGTGAACCCCAAATTTTAAAAATTTTCATCGTCCCCCTATATTTTCAGAAAATTTTATTATTAGCTTCTTACTTTTTAAAATACCCAATGTGTAAGTATGTCACTTGGGGTATTCATATTTAATAACCATTTATGATGTAATTACATAGATGACTGTCACTTGTACTACCAAAACAGTTGTTGGATATTTTGATGAGCATAGAGAAAAAATAAGTAACTTTTTTTAAAATTAAACTAGGGATACAAATATGGTTTATATTAAAAGCAATTCATTGCTTTATAATTTATTTTTATTATAGTATCATATGAAATTATTATTTGCCATCATAATTTATTTATAGACATAAGGGTACATCATAAACAAGAAAAAAAAAGAGAATGATAGTATTGTCACAAATGAACTTTTATGATGTCATGAACCAATTTTTGAGTTTTGTGCTCAAAACTAATTTTTTCGAGGGCATGACATAAAAATTTATCTTTAACAATGACCGTTCAATAATCTTATTGAATTAAATTTTTGTCTATTGGCCATTTGTCCCGCTCAAGATAAAATCTTGGTTCTGATGGCAGTGCTTAGAACAACTATGTTCTATGAGACTATGAGTCCCAATATTGCAATCTATCTTTCTCCCAAAATTAGAGTCTCTTAAGTATTTTTTTTCATGCAACATTTCCGATATAGCTTGATTCTCAGAGTTTATAGGATATATTATATTACATTATTGAATACTGTGACGATTATGATGTTTGAATGCAACGATTAGTTCTGGTAAAATGTTCATATTATGCCCAACGAAGTGGAGACAAGGATGAACTATAATTTTATACCGAATTCATTAATCTCTTATAAAGAACATTCTGTTTTGTTGTGTTTGAGAAAGAATGAGTTTGGGCTTTAAAAACTGATTTCATTCTATTTTGGTGAGAGCTTTACTATATTTCAGTGCAGTTGTACCATAGAGGACAAAATTTATCTTGTTGTTTATGGTGAATAGACTGGGGAAATTCAAATCCATGGGCATTTAACATTCCATTAGTGAATGAAGAATATGATATTTTCAATTGTGAGAGAATAAAATCCTATATCTTTACTAGTGGTTCGATGATACAGAGTGGTGGGACCTTTCAGTGACTCATTTTTGTAACTTGTATTATGTTATTAGGATAATCTTGTGAACTCACCCACTGTGAATTAAAAATTTAAAATGAATCAGCCAAATTAGCTCAACAATTGCATATTGATGAGTTTCATTTTGCTTAGAGTACAGAATTTGGTCGTATTTTTCCAGTGTTGACTAAAAAACTTGATTTATAGATTGCAGTTCACATTGAGTATTACTTGCTCATAGATTATAGGTTGACCAAATGACTTTACACTTTCTTGGGCCATAACAATCTGCCCCGGCTCTTTATTTCCATTTCTGATACCCATCAGTGGTTCAATTTTACATGCTCAATTCAAAGGAACAGCCTGTAAACCCTCAATACCCTGTTGATGTTACACTGTCTTTGTTGAAAGCTCCTGATACTGCTACATTTTTGGGCGTGATTGACATGATATAGATTGGCAGCATGGAATCAAGAGTAATTTTGTAGGTTTCACCTTAAGATAATCAGGAAGAATGGGCATATAGGAATTTTGTAGGTTGTTGAGGGGGAAGACTAAGGCTACATTCATGTTTAGCTAATCATGTAGAGATGAGACAAAAATAACTCATCGCCAAAGAAGGAACTAACTTTTTTGAGTTGCATAAGTCGATTCACAAAGAATGCTTAGGATGATTTCCTATGTAGCAAGCCATGTCTTCCTTTCTGCGAAGGGGATAAAAATCTCTTGCGTGCTTGAATTCAAATACAAGGTTTCTGTAACAGGTATTGCACTTTTGCTCATATGCCAAGTCAGGATTTCTCTATCATGTTTTGCAGGGTTATATTGTGGGGTAGCACGCCCGTCACTCATTCTTCTCCAATTGATACAAGGTGGCATGTGGAATGTGGCATGGCAAGACTATAAATTTACTGTCATATTTTTCCAATAGGTTTAATAGGGTTGTTTAGATTTGTTATTCATCTTCCAACTGCTCTCTTGTTGTGGAAGGATCCTATTGTTAGCCATCAATTCCAATTACTGTCTTCTAATAACAGGAACCTAATTGATTCGTTTTTTCTGATGGTCATTTGATTTCCTTCTTTTTTCGAAACTTCTGAAGTCCCCCTTTCTGCAGAGGGAAAGAAACCTGTTCTTTTCTTGTTTTTTTTGTTTGTCCCAAAGTCTATCAATATACTTAGATTAGAATTTTGGCAGTTTTTGTTTCATTCCGTGCCTAAAAATAAACTTGTTAAAAGTTACATATTACACACACACAAAAGGTATGTGAAAATAAAGATGAAAAATAACTGGAAAATAGGAAAATTAAATGTAAAGAAAAAATAGAAAGTAAAAAGGATTTAATTCAATTATCATTCTTGCCTAAATTATCGAAAGCGTATTTCAGTTGCAGATGCTGTCAGTATTGGAGGATGACTAAAACATGGTAGCTTAATTTTAGTTTAAGTTTTGACCCTTGTAGAATTAGAATGGCAAAACATGGTTCATGTAGCCAACTCTCAAAATTTGGACTATGTACAAAGGTGTTGTTGAATTGATTGGAGTTGTATTGCTGTCTATATGGTTTGGATTGCATATGCATGTGCAAATGTTTGGATGTTAGAACTCAAGACACCTGCGTACATTGCACTTCATAATTATTTTGGCAACCTCCCCTAAATTTTCTGGGATCATAGACTTGTTTGTAGATTAATGACGTCATCATATATCTAGTAGTAAAACTCACCACCATTATTGTATTGCTATTATGCTTTAATGCATTCAGTTTCTTTTGTGCAAGTTCAGATAGTTTTTGGGAAAGGGCTTCGTAAAAATATTATGGAGGTTTTAGTTCGCCATTCTTTGTATTAAAAAGAAAAGAATGTCACCAACAGGCTTTCTGATTAATCAAAAAATAAAATGGGCCATAGATGTGAATGATTCAGCACTTGATATTGCTATGCATGATAGTCAACTATGATAGTGAAGGTTTGTGTAAGCGTCTACTAACCAGAGGGAATATGTCTGATACAGTCGTAAACGGTAATTTTCAGACCTATTGTGAGTTAAATTTTACTTCACACCAACTAAGCCTGATTTTTCCCTATTTCCAAACCATGACATTTCTTATAGTTCCATTATTTTCAAATAGTAGCATTACATCCTACACTCAGTTGCTTTATGATTGTGTTCTTCTCTGTTAGAATTCTAATATCTGTGCAATGTCATCTAGTGGTGTCTGGCCTTGATTTGGAAATTTTAGTCATATATAATTCTGATGCATGTCTCAATCAGGTAATGCAAACAGATGGAGGAGTTTCGCTGACAATAGACGAACACAAAAGGGTAGCTGAAGTGGCTCAAGAATTGCAAGAATTCTGTGTTGATGAACCTGTAAAATGCCCTCTAATATTCGGAGGTAAATCCTTAGTGATGGGAGCTATTGTTTGTGATGGAATAGTAGAGTTTCCATCCATTCTTATTCCTTATTTTCCCTTTGTTCTTTCTTAGTCGCCCTTTTGTTGGATTCTTATGATTCCTTCAGCATGGAAAACACATGAAAGTGATGGATTTGCATCTCCTAGAAAACAATATATTTTTGTTGCCTATATACCTAGGCTATGGATTGATTGGTAGTTTGCTTCCTAAACATTGGTAATCTTGTCATTGAGTCTTACAACAAACTAGCTCTTTATATGTGGGGAATGTTCTGTGGCTTTTGGAAAGCAATGAAGCTGTTTCTTTTTGTATTGCTAGTCTTGTTGAAGGCTTTAGTTTCAAAACCTCTTATGCCGGAATGGATACCTACTCACCTTGAGAAACTCAATAACATAGGAGTTGATCTCTAAGACATCTCAACCCCTTCAATTTATGATTAACTTCGGAGAAACAATACCATCATCATCACCTCTGACAGAAACTTGTGTTTGTGTGTACATGAACATGCACATGTGCCCACCCACATATACCTGCAAACATGAGCGCACTTGCACGTGCAAGTGCACATGTGCCTGTGCATACACGTCTCTTATGATTTTTTTACATGATCACACCGAAGGCCTCTCCAAACATGAGTACTACAATCTTTGACCATCCATTCTGCATTTTCAAACATGTTTCATTCAAATTATAGATAACCATAGACTGCTTAAAGGGGCTATTCCTTGGTCAACTGATAATGAACTATGTTTCCATACATTAGATGTGGGTGTGTGTATGAGGGCAACCACATAGTGCAAAAAACCCTGAAGGTTAATGTGTATGTCTACTTGACCTTCCTAGCATCTTGCATTAATGGGACCACAAATAAACATGGTAAATTACATTAATGGTCCTTAAGGTTTTCCACTAGTGTTACTTTGGTCAATTAATGCGATGCTTTTCCCACTAGAGTTGTCAATATGTTCACATGCTACGCACGTGTTATCTGTCTTGATTTAAATGGCAGTTTGCGTAGGACCATTGCTTCAAGTGATGACTCTGAGGACTCAATTGAGGAAATTAGGGCACTAAGGACCACAGTGACACTGGTGACCCTCAATACCTTCATATGATGATGTCTTCTATTTCTGATTTGAATGGTAGCAATTGCCAAGGACCACATTGTGACTTTGGGGACTCGATAGAGAGCATTAAATCTTTGAGGAACAAAGTGATACTAGTGGCAAACCTGGGTCCACTAGGTTAATTTATCTTAAATAATAGATTCTCATTTGTTTTAATTTCTATTTGCCCATTCCTGGTATCAAGAGGTTAACTGTGGATGACTTATTTGTGTTATTTTTAGCTTTTGAAATTGTAATAGTGTTTTGTTGATTTAGAAGGTCTCCATCTTATTTTGCTTTTCTTTGTAAGCTTAACTGAATTATCATCTTATAAACAGAGTGGGATGTTGTTTATTGTTCGGTGCCTACATCACCTGGAGGTGGCTACAGGAGTGCATTCGGCCGCCTTTTCTTCAGAACCAAGGAAATGATTCAGGTCATTGAAGCTCCTGACATAGTGCTAAACAAGGTGTCCTTTTCTGCCTTGGGGTTCCTTGATGGAGAGGTCTCTTTGAAAGGTAATCTACTTTGCAAATTATTATCTGGTGGAGTTGTTATCCTACTACATAACCAAGGAGTCAAACTGATCCCTGTGCAAGTCTTGTGAGTTAGCATGTCTCCAGATAATCTTACTTTGTTTGACTAGACTTGATGGATTTATGTTATTACTTTTGAATGTTCTGTGTTTTCCAAACCTCCTCAGTTTAACAGGGCATGTGCACATTATTTTTTGAATCAAATAGTGGATAATCTTTAGTTGATCTACAACCAAAAATACCAAATTATGAGGCAATGAGGCTCAACTTTGAGCCTAATGAAATCAATTCCTGTCAGTTTCTGATTAGTACTGCATATATTCTTATTTTCTGCCATTCCTTAGTCATTCTAACTCCTGTTATTATATAAACATAGGAAAGCTGAAGGCTTTGGATGAAAAATGGATTCAAGTGGTGTTTGAGCCGCCTGAACTTAAGGTCGGAGCACTAGAGTTCAAGTATGGTGGTGAGAGTGAGGTTAAGCTGGAGATCACATACATAGATGAAAAGATCAGGTTAGGGAAGGGCTCAAGAGGTTCTCTATTTGTTTTCCAAAGACGCAAAACAACTTCCTGAAGCGTACAATTTTCAAGTGTTGTGCTTTCTGTGCTACAGTAAATTAATACATTATTGGACCTCTTCCTTGTAAGGCAGAAATTGTATCTCCCGAAGTGCATATGTGGATTGGTTATTTTCAATGAGTAAGCATGAATGTATGCTGTTCTGAGGAATTTTCATAAACCAACAATTGAATGTGCAAGCTGAAGGCCTATTAAAACAAACTTCACACTAGTAACTGCACTAAAGGCAGAGATTACTGCTTACTAGTCCCAACCAGTTTCTGATGTGTCTAGCACTAGAATGAGACTCGGCCTTTGTCCCAAGCGCATGGACTGGCTCGGAAGCCTGTTAGCCTTGTGGTCCATGGTTGTATTGGTCTGTCACATCGCAGCCCGTGGACAATTTGTTAGTCTGAGTCTACCTTTCGGTTGCACTTGGATTGCCTGGGCAGGGGCTGGCCAGGCAAAATGGCCTGCAAACAGTCAACACCAGAATGAAAAAATAAATAAATTTTCGTTTTATTTTGAATGTCGGGGTTACTTACAAAAAATGTTGTCGGTAAAATTTTTTATTTCTTTTTTACTAGAAAACTTTCACCCTTCCAAATGTTTGCCTATATCTCTTTCATGATTGGTATTTTAGAGAAATCATAAAATATACTGCCCTCTTCTTCACTAATCAGATCACATCCATAAAACACAACCACGCGTCAGTCTGCGGATGGGAGCTTTTATCCAAACCAATGCAAGCTTTAGGTAAACTAAAATAGTTGAGAATTTTTTGAATGAATTATACACACCACGTGATAGACTCATATGTGCACAACCAATTAAAAATTGTCATAACAGCAACTTATCAGACCCAATACACATCAGCACTAAAACAATTCTCTCTTAATTTTCGTTAACCAGCGTCGCAAGCTACGAGTTCTAAGAAATTTTTTGCAGAAGAAATCAACTGTCTTGTAGAAGTATCCAAAGTCTTCTACTATATGACCCAAATTCAAAATGCAACTTTTCACCTCTTTTATCTTCGTTCTTTACCAACACCCATTCAAAACTTCTCAAAACCATTCTCTCAAACCGCTTTCTCCATCACTATTTCACTCTCTTGTCCTAAACTGGGTTTATTGGTCAAAACTCGTGAAACAAATATCAGCGTGTTTGAAGGTCTTCTACAACTCATTTAAAGACCCTTGCACTATTTTTAATGAGATTTGTGACGAGCAAGATTGACTACTCTCAAATTCCAAAATTCTCCTCCCAACAAGCATATTGTTTCAAGTTCAAATCTCAATGAAAATTGTCTTTCTATTGGATTAAGAACTGGTGTGCCATTATGAGTTGAATCACATACAAAAGGTTAAAATGATTATCCTCAGAGATGTGGACAAACCTTGATGATAGAATGAAGAAGAAAGAGCATAACATAGAGTTTAGAAATGTTGAACTTCTTAGCTTTTCTTATTCAATCAGTAGGTATTTATACACTTCAATTATACATGTGCTCAATCACTTATGAGCTGCATCTAATCTACTAACTAAATTCTGTTATAGATTGCCAAGTTGGGTTAGTTACAGTTTGTTACTGAGCTGGATGGTTGTCCAGTTGGTATAACCTATTTAGATGAGCTATTATCAGATATTGCTTGTGTGATTGAGTTGGAGAATGATGTTGTGTGATATGATGTTTCATCTACTATACTCATGCTGTCAACATGCCCCCTCACATTGACGATGATGAAACCATTAGTTTGGAAGTGAGAAATAAGAATCTAACAAGAGAGAGGCCCCTAGTGAAAAGATCAGTTAATTGATGCTAAGACTGGAAATGTTTAATATCCAGTTGCTGTTTGGTGACTGGATCCCTGACATAATGATAGTCAACTTCAATTTGCTTCGTTTGTGTATGAAATATAGGATTAGAAACCAGAGCTATTGCAGAAGTATTATTACACCAGAAGATAGGCATGAACTCCAATATGTATGAAAATCATGAAATAGAGTCCTAAGCCAAGATATTTCAGCTGTAGTTGTAGCTAACGACTTGTATTCTGCTTCGATGGACACTGTGGATTTTTTTTTGGCTCCCTAGTGAGCTAAATTTTAACCTAATAAGATAATGAACCCAGTAGTAGATCTTCTATCAAAGGGACCTCCTACCCAATTTGCATCAACAAAGGCAGTTAAAGAGACTAGTGTAGAGGAGGAGTAGTGCAGGGCACAATGAGTTGTTCCTTTGAGGTATATGAGACCCTTGTCATAGCTGAGTAATGAAGTGAAGTTGGGCTGAAGTTGGCGCATGCATGAACTGCTACACTGAGTTTACAGCAAAAGAGATTGCTGGCCTGGGTGCCATCTATTTTAGACAATCTGGTAGGAGTACAAGGAGTAGGACAAGTTTTGCACGAAGACAAGTTGGCTTTAATTAAAAGAACTATAAGGTACTTATGCTGAGAGAAGAAAAGGCCAGCAGATGTTGGAGTAATATGAATACCCAAGAAGCAAGTCAAGGGTCCTAGGTCTTTCATATCAAACACAATATACAAATGAGTGATAAGAGAAATGATAAAAGAGGGGTTATTACCAGTGATAATATATCATCAACATAAAGGAGAAGACAAGTGAGAGATGAACTAGATTTTCTGATGAAAAGAGAAGGATCAACTATAGAAGGAACAAAGTCACATGTCTAAAGATGAGTAGTAAATCTTTCAAATCAAGATTTAAGAGCTTGTTTCAAGCCATAAATGGACTTTGTGCAGTCAGTACACATGATTAGGAAGCTGAATCATGAAATACAGGGGATTGATGCATGCAAACTTCTTCTTTAAGAATGCCACGAAGAAAGGCATTCATAACATCACGTTGTATTAAAGACTAATGAAATTGAACAGCCAAGGAAAGAATGGTTAGCATGCCTCATTATAAAGCTGAACATTTCTTCAAAATCAAGACTAGCCTCTTGATGATAACCTTTAGCCACTAGCATTACTTTATGTCTGGAAATGGTATCATCTGGATGCTTAACCTTGTACACACACTTACATCCAATAATGTTTTGTGAACAAGAGGAGGAACTAGAGTCCAAGTTTGATGCTTTTGAAGAGCAATGAATTCATCTTTCATGGCATCACACCACTCAAGATATTTAGATGTTGCAATGTAGGAAATGAGTTCAGAACAAGAACTACGGACAATGGTAAGATAAACCTTAGGATTGTAGAAACCAGACTTGGATCTGGTTTGCATAACATGAGTACTAGCTGGTGAAGAAAATGTATTAGAAGCTGAGAACAATGTACAAAAGTATCAAAGAAAGAAGATAGAGAGGGGCAAGGAGGATTGGAAGTAGCTGAAGGAATAGTAGAGAAATAAGGAGAAGAAGTAAGAGAACTAATAATTCAATAAGAAAAGAAGTGTTGGGTTTAGGACCAAGAAGAGAAGGATGTAAGGAAGAGCGAGATAAAGAAGCAAATGGAAATGAAGATTCATTAAAGACCACATGTCTAGAAACGTGACACTTGTTGGACTTGGGATCAAAGAATATATATCCTTTGTAATCTCGGGTATAGCCCAGAAATACACACTCAGCTGTATTAAGTTGTAGCTTGTTATGATAAAGATGTGTGTGAGATAAGGGTAACATGCACACTCAAAGACCTTGAGATCATTGTAGTTTGGAGTGGAATGGAAAAGTAACTTATAAGGGTACTATGAGGAAGTATTGATGCTAGGCAGTCTGTTAATATAAAAAGCAAAGGTAGCAAAAGCATGGTACCAAAAATGAGGTAGTAGAGAGGCCCAAATAATCAAATTTAAGTTGGTTTTGACTATATGACAATGCCTCCTCTCTGTAATCCCATTCTTTTGGGGTGTGTATGGACAACCTTTCAGGTGCTCAATTCCAGATTTAGAAGGGAAATCATTCAATTTTTTGTTGCACAACTCAACACCACTATAAGAATGAAATTTACTGATTTTAGAAGAAAACAGATTGTCAACATAAAACTTGAAGTTAAGAAATGTAGTGTAAACATCATATTGTGCACAAGAGGAAATATCCAAGTGAATCTAGTTTTATTATCGATGAAAGAAACATAGTAGTTATTACCATGGAATGACTTCTAGGGGAAGGACCCCACGCATCAATATGAACTAATTCCAAGGGATGCAAATATATTGACTGTGAGGGGGAGAAAGGGGTCTAGAAATTTTACCATACACGCAATATTTGCAAATACAAGAATTAGGATTCTGAGATTTGGACAAGGATGAAATTTGAGAAGTTGAGAGAAGTTTTTAAACAATAGGATTGGAAGGATGTCCTAATCTTTTATGCCATGTGTGTTGCGAAATCTTGGTTTCTAGATTCGCTACCATGGATGAAGATGGTACATATCTTATGGGATACAAGCCATCTTCAGTTTGTCATTGGTAAAGGATTTTCTCCGAAGAATTGTTCTGAATTTGAAAATAAGAAGAGTCAAAAATAAATCGGTAGTTGTTATCAACAAAAAACTATCATGCAGAAAAAAGAGTGGAAGAAAGATTTAGAACATGGAGGACAACGTTCACGAAAAAAGAATTAGACTTAATATTTAAAGATGCTTGACCTATGTGTTATTGGTAGCTCTATTTCCAACTGTTATTGAGTCTAAACCAACTTATGTCTTTGCAAGAGATAAATTGGAGAAGTATGGAGTGAGATAGAAGCTTGCACCAGAGTCAATGTGTAACGCCCCAAAATCCACTTTGGACGGCATTACAATTCAAAAGTCATTCACATCATGAGAGCAATTAATGTAATCCATAAGTAAAGAAAATTTCATTCATCATTCATAACATTTACAACCTAATTCAAAAGAATATGCCAAAGCATGACCATCGTATCCAAAAGAATTTGATTAACTAAGGCAATTACATCCAATAGAATCAAATTTGAACTTGCAGCGGAATAACAAAAGGTTAGACTCTACATTGTCTCAAAAGGAATTCCCTAGTCTAGTACATAAGGGAGTACAACCTTAAACATCTACTTCGGGATCCACGCGCCCATCTAGTGGAGCTTCCCATTGTACCTGCTCTTCGCTTCTGAGTTCTTCATCTAAGTCAAAATCTAAAAAATATGATGTTGTAGGGGATGAGCACTAAGTTCTGTAGCAACATCCTCCCAAACTTGAACAAGGTTTAGAAATCATATAAAACAGTTCTGTCTCTTTTTCTAAAATATCATATATAACTTGAAGTAAAACAGTGACAGTTTATTTGATCTCAAGTTAACGCAATGACAATAAGTTAATTGAAAAGAATAAACATGTCAGGATTAAAGAAAAACAATAAATTATACAATAGCCTCAACCATATTCTCATGTATGTTGGTTGCTTCTCATGAATCTACATAACGACTTTTACCTCGTTCACTCATCACAATTACATAATCCCAAACATTTTAGGAAGGGCGTATACTGTCTCCCACGGCATTGACGAATCCTTCCCAAGAAAGGTATACCATCCCTCAGTCTCGAACTTACGTGAACAATAGTGGTTGCTCTCACAAACAACAATCCACTACAAGTGTTAGGCAACCATCTCACCCTCCACTGGGATAGACTCATCTCTAACACTCTACGGCAATGCTCGAATGTAATTCAAGTCCATCACAACAACCATACAAGAGATGCAAAAACAACTATTTTCGAAAATTACACTTACATCAAAAACCTCTAAATTTCCATAGGTATCTTTTCTAATAGAACAATTTAAGAAAATATGCAAGAGATCATTACAAATACTATTTTGTTGTTCAAAACAAAGCACTAGTGTTTGAAAACCAAGCACAAAGGAATATTAAGAAGAAAAATTTATTTTTTCTCAAAAACTAGGGTTTTCAAGTCAAGAGGAGAAATTTCACAGCTATATAACCATAGCATTGTTTAAAACAAGGTAATAAGTGCAAAAGCGTCAAGAGATAGAGATTTCATAGCATATACTTAGGATCGAGAATAAAAACATTCATACATATAAATGCTCTAGCCTCAATGTACAAGAATGGAAGAAAACCCCTACCTTGGTGTTCTTGAAAGAAAACTAGGGCTTTGATCCAATCCAATGTGCAAATCCCCTTTGATCTTGTATTTTTCCTTCTCTTTCTTCCTCTCTAAGGTTTCCTAGGGTTAAAAAATGTTGAAATGAGGCTAATGGAGACGTCATTATGTATTTATAGGGTGAAAAGTGGACCTCAGATCACGACTTAAAATTTCTGAAACTTACAGAGCGTACCGGTATGGTAAACTCTCTAGACAATAGCGTACTGGTACGGTCTGTTCAGTTTTGCTTGTTTCCTTTGTTTTTCATTTTCAATCTATTCCAAACCTTTCCAAAACCAGCCTAAACTTATATAACATATATTTGGACATCAAACATAGTTGATACAAGTTCGATTACTAAAAAATTTCATATATTTACTTGCTATATATTAAAATAAAAGTATGAGAGTTTACACAATGAGCCACACATTTGAGTTATGTGACGCAAATGAGATCTCAAAATTATGAGAGGCAGCCATTGCAGCAAGTTAAGAGGGTGGATTTTTCCCTTGGTAGGAAAAAATATCCTATGATAACAATCTATGGTTGAATGTCCATACTTATTACAGATGTGACATGTTATTCGTCCTTGACCAGATTGATTCACGTGACCAGTGTTTTTGTTAGAACTAGAATCAGATGAATTATTTTCTGACAACTGGTGGAAAGAATTTGATCCATAAGCAGAATTATTGTTACCTCTTCCAAATCTATTAATTCTTCCACCTCCTCTATTATTATCTCTTCCTTGTCCTATGTTTTGGTTGAATTCCTTTGTTTTGGTTGATTCCTTGAATTTGATTGAAGAATTTGGACAGATAGGTTGTCATTGCTAATGGTAGAGATTTTTCTTTTTATGAATAGAATTTTGACATGGTTGACATTCTAGTATTTAGATTTGAGTTGAATAAGGACACTATCACCTTTAAGGAGATAGTAGTTAGGATTTCTATTATCTCTAAGTATTAGTTAGTTATGGAGATAGGCATGTTATCCCAATAGGTTAGTGGATTATGATTTGTTATTATCTTGCCATGTAAACTCTGTTTAAAGAGCAAGGAAATATGAATAAAGGATATCAATCAATTATTTATCTTCAACATTAGTTGATTTAGGAGTTCAGAGAAACTCGAATTCTCTACCCAAGGAGGTCCAGAACCCCTCAAAGTGTTCTAGGAAATTCATTGTCTCTCAAAATAGGCAAACCACGTAAGAAAGATCCTGGTTCTCCTGCATAGGCCTGTTACACGTGCGTTTTTTGAGCAACGTAACAATTTGGTATCAGAGACAGAGATATCAGGGGATCGTTTGGAGAACGAATTGGGTTCTTTAAGCGCAACTCTAAAGCAGGATATGCAACGCGAGATATGGTCGGGCCAAGAAATCATGATGAAACAAATGGAGGAGATGTTTTGCACAATAACATCCAAATTGGAAAACTCTCGAGGAGGGCGTGACAAAGAACAGTCATCAAAGGGTGGTAGAACGCATTCGGGTGGTAGGACACATTTTACTCCATCGTTCGCATCAACCATTCCAAAGGTGGCGAAATTGGACTTCCTATGGGGGAAGATGAGGACCCGACAGGGTGGATATGTACTGTGGAGTAATATTTTGACTTTCAATCAACAGAGGAATCCGAGAAGTTACCACTGGCTGCCTATCATCTCGATGGAGAAACCAAATTATGGTATCAACGAGGAAAGAATGAAGGGGAAATCGCCAACCGGGAGACTCTCAAAAATGGACTCAATATTCGTTACGGTCTAACCAAATTTCAGAATTTCTATAGGGATTTCACAAAACTCAGACAGATAGGTAGTGTAAAAGAATATCACACAGAGTATGAACGACTACTAAGCAGAGCAGGGACACTTACGATGGAGTAGCAAGTTGGGGGTTTTATCAGTGGTTTCCGAGAAAACTTGAGGGTGGATGTGCAAGTGGCAAATCCTTCCACATTGACAGTTGCTATAGGGCTTGCTCGGTTATACGAAGCTCGAAACCCACCACCACGAAGGGCGGGTGTGCCTGAATTTAGAGGAAATCCCAACCCACCAAACTTGCCGCCACTGCCATCTTCTACACTAGCCCGAACCACAAACCCCATTATCAAGAGACTCAGTCCGATGGAGCTCAAGGAGTGGAGGGAGAGGGGACTATGTTTCAATTGCAATGAAAAATTTGCGCCAGGACACCGTTGTAAGAAACTTTTCCTTATTGAGGGAATGTTTCCATTGGATGATAGCATCGATGAAGGGGATAACGCTGACGCTGTAGATAGCTGCGAGGAAGAAATTGAAGCTCTAGAAATTAGTTTACACGCCATGGCTGGGTCTTAGGCACCACAAACGATGAGAATTAGAGGGAAGATTGGGTATTTTGGTCTCAAAATTCTAGTTGAGTCTGGAAGCACCCATAACTTCCTCAACACCAAAGTGGCAGAAACCATGGGATTCCAACCAGTGAAAGGGAGAAAATTTGAGGTGTTGGTGGCTAATGGAAGCAAACTCACCTGTGATGGAGTCTGCTATGGAGTTCGAGTGGAGGTTCAAGGGGCTGAATTTCTTGTGGATTTCTTCCTCTTACCCATCGAAGGATGTGAGGCAGTGTTTGGAACTCAATGGCTAAGGAAGCTTGGTCCCATTATTTGGGAATTTTTGGAGCTTTGGATGAGGTTCTATTGGCGTGGGAAGACTGTCGAACTCCATGGAAGAAGGAGACCAAAGAACAGAATTGCCGACGAAGGCCATCTGAGGCGTAAGGTGCTTAAGGGCAAGAGTTTCTTTTTTTTACACCTTTAGTCAATTAACCTCGGAGCCCAGCAGCATGAGGACGTGCCCATTGATCCAAAAATGCAAATACTTTTGGGCTGGTTTACTGAGCCGAAGGACTGCCACCTTTGAGACAACAAGATCACATGATTCCTTTGGTAGATGGGGCTGGACCTGTAAATGTTAGGCCTTATCGATATCCCCACTATCAAAAAAAATGAATTTGAGAAATTGTTAGAGGGGTTGTTGGAGAATGGAGTTATCCGTGTTAGTACAAGCCTGTACTCTTCCCCGGTTTTTTTAGTAAAAAAACTTGATGGATCTTGGCGTCTTTGTATAGATTATCGGGCTATAAACCACATCATTGTTAAGGATAAATTTTCGATACCAGTGATAGATGAACTATTAGATGAGTTATTTGGTGCAAATTTTTTTCACTAAATTGGATTTATGCTCGGGTTACCACCAAATTCTAATGAATCCCGAAGATGTGGAGAAAATGACTTTTTGAACCCACCATGGTCACTACGAGTTCTTAGCGATACTATTTGGACTCACCAATGCCCCCAACAATCTTTCAATCGCTTATGAATGAGGTATTTCGAGCTTTTTCTATGTAAGTTTGTGTTTGTTTTCTTTGGTGACATACTTATATATAGTAAGAATTGGGAGGATCATGTGCATCACGTGGAGGAGGTTTTTAAAGTGTTAAAGGCCCATAATCTTTATGTAAAAAGGGAAAATGTCAATTTGGGCAAAAAGATGTGAGTTATTTGGGTCATAAAATTTCTGTTGAAGGAGTTTCTATGGACCCCAAAAAAATCAAGGCCATGGAGGATTGGCCCAAGCCAACTACACTTAAGAGCTTGCGTGGGTTCCTCGGTCTTACAAGATATTACCGAAAGTTTATCCAAAATTATGGGAAAATAGCCCAACCTCTTACTCACATGTTAAAAAAAGATTAATTGATTGGACCCTTATAGCAGAGGAGGCTTTTAAAAAACTAAAAGAGGCCAGGACTACTGGGTCAGTGTTGGCATTACCCAATTTATTTCAACCTTTTATAGTAGAATGTGACGCTTCGGACGTGGGGCTTGGGTAGTATTGATGCAAGAGGATTGACCCATAGCATTTTTTAGTAAAGCACTACAGGGAAAAAATTTGGCTTTGTCAACTTACGAGAAAGAGATGTTGGCTCTAGTATGTGCAATGCAGAAATGGAAGCCGTTCCTGCTAGGAGCTAAGTTCATAGTTCGTACCGACCACAAAAGCCTTCAATATTTGATGGGCCAAACTATCACCACCACTGCTCAACAAAAATGGTTAGTCAAACTAATGGGTTATGATTTTCTTATTGAGTACAAAAAGGGACAAGAGAATTCGGTAGCGGATGCTCTCTCTAGAGAATTTGAAGCCGGATTGCATGCGTTGTCTACCCCAATTCCTCATTGAGTGGAGCCCATATAGGAAGAAATTCAACAAGATGCAGAATTGCAAGGTCTAGTCCAACGAGTAAATGATAGGGAAGCATTGGGGCCATGGGCTTACAAGAGTGGGCTTCTATTCTTTAAAGGAAGGATATATCTTAAGTCCACCTCTTATTTAATACCAACCATCATTAGTGAATACCACACTAGCACTCATGAAGGGTTTCTTAAGACACTACAGCGTATCAAGTCATCTTCTATTGGCAAGGAATGAGAACCCAGTTTAGAAATTTATTCGACAGTGTGAAATTTGTCAAAGGCGTAAGGTGGAGCATACTAGGCTAGCGGGGTTACTTAGCACTTTACCTATTGCCAGGCATGTGTGGACCGATATTTCTATGGATTTCATTGATGGACTCCCTTCTTCTAAAGGCAAAACTAATATTTTGGTGGTAGTGAGCCGTTTCCCCAAATATGGACATTTTGTTGGTATCACACATCCTTACTGTTCCAACAGTTGCACAAGTATTTTTTGAAAATATTTTCAAGCTCCGTGGGATGCCATAATCAATTGTGTGTGATAAAGACCCAATTTTTACCTCTTCTTTTTGGAAGCACTTATTCCAATTATGTGGAGCTAAATTCAACTTTAGTTTTGCCTATCACCTGCAAACGGATGGGCAATTTGAGGTGGTAAATAGAACTGTTGAGATGTATTTCGTTGTTTCACAAGTGAGAGACCCAAGGAGTGGCTTTTGTGGCTCCCATGGGTGGAATATTGTTACAACTCAAGCATTCACTCTTCTACTAAAAAGACCCCTTTTGAAGTAGTGTATGGACGTGAGCCCCCAAATCTCTTGTCTTATGTTCATGGCACTTCGGTAGTGGAAGCAGTTGACAAGTTCCTTCTGGCTCGTGATCAGGTGGTGTGTGAGGCAAGACAAAATCTTTTTGTAGCACAAGGTCGAATGAAACAAATTTATGATGGAAAGCACACAAAACGGACTTTTGAAGTTGGAGACAGTGTCTATCTCAAATTACAACCTTATCGGCAGAAGACTATTACAGAGAGGAGGAATCTTAAATTGGCAGCCAAGTATTTTGGTCCTTATAAAATACTTGCAAAAGTGGGGGTTGTGTCTTATCATTTGGAGCTACCACTAAATTCTAATGTGCATCCTATTTTTCATGTTTCACTTTAAAAAAAAAGGTGGGTCCACAAGTTTTAGTGCAAAGCGAGCTTCCAATAGTGGAAGTAACGCCAACTCAAATTCATCCACTTCCACATGCCATTTTGGAGACTCGGATGCAAAAGGGTGAGAAGGGGCTGTTGGTTCATTGATAGGGTCTCTCGCCTACGGATGCTACTTGGGAACCTTTGGCTGACTTTTAAGTTTCTTTTCCATTCTTTTCCCTTGAGGACAAGGAAAGTTAAGGGGGAGATAATGATATGGCTGACATCCTAGTATTTAGATTTGAGTTGAATATGGACACTATCACCTTTAAGGAGATAGTGGTTAGGATTTCTATTATCTCTAAGTATTAGTTAGCTACAGGGATAGGCATGATATCCCAATAGATTAGTAGATTAGGATTTGTTATTATCGTGACTATTTGTTATTATCTTGCCTTGTAAATTCTATTTAAAGAGCACGGAAATATGAATAAAGGATATCAATCAATTATTTATCTTCAACATTAGTTGATTTAGGGTCCAGAGAAACCCCTCGAACTGTCCTAGGAAATTCGTTGTCTCCCAAAATAGGCAAACCACGTAAGAAAGATCCTAGTTCTCTTCCCATGCATAGGCTTGTTACACGTGCGTTTTCTGAGCAACGTAACACATTGATAGTCGATTTTTTAGTTTGAAGTAATACATGTAATTCTTTAAGGGAAATTGGCTGAGATCTGGTATTGATTAATGTGCGAAATGATTTATACTCTGGTGGTAGTCCATTAAGAGTGAAAATGAGAATGTCTTCATCATCAATGAGTTGAGAAGCTAAAGCTAATTTGTCTCTTGTTTCTTTGATCCTTTGAACATACACATCAATTGTGTTAGAATCTTGGCATTCTGTAATTTTGTTTTCAATTGTGGTATGTTCGCTTGAGAGAGAGAGTGAAGAAAATCTTCTTCTCTCCAATGCTTTTTAGCGTCTCTGGTAGTAGTAAAACCGACTACATGTGATATTGTTGTGGATAAAAGTTTAGCATTAATCAAGGTAACTCAAGGCTTGACCTTGAATTTCCTGAACTTGAAACTTTGGATTAATTGTTGTGGTGATTTGCATTGTTTCATCAATAATAAATGTTTACAAAAAATGGATTGAAAATCCACATAACCAAGTAACAAGTGTGCCCTAACTAATGAGATACAATATCTCCATGGCTTAGAGTTGGTGAAATCTAATCATATGAAGGACAAGTTGTAGATTTTTGAGAGCAAGAAGATTTGAAATTTTGTTATTGATGAAGAAGATGAGATTCATGAAGAAGATGAAATGGTAGAGGATGAACTACTACTAAAAATTGAAAGAGAAATTGCCATTTGTGAACCAGTGAGGTTTCATAGGGATGACTCTGATACCATGATATAATGAAGAAAAAAGAGCATAATAGAGAGTTTAGAAATTCTAAACTTCTTAGATTTTCTTATCCAATCAATAGGTTTATACACTTCAATTATATACATTCTTAATGATCTATGACTTGTTTTGTTTTTACCCTCAAAAAATTTGTTTGAAGATCAACTAGATTTTGGATCGGCTCACTTGAGGGATGTGCACAAAATGTGAAAGTTGGACAAAGGCATGGTCTTCAAAAACCTCTATCTTTTTTGGTATTAGTTTTAATTATGGCTAGAATTATTAGTATGGAAAAATTAAATCTATTTGAAATTCTAGAGTTTTTTGTAATAGTAGTAGGATTCTAATTGAGTATTATATTATGAGTGAGATTATTTTATATTTTTAACTATTGAAGACTTAATGTGGCATGAACATATAAGACTATGATCAATCCAAAGTTTTTAGGATTAATTGCAAAAATCACAAAATTCTTTGAAGTTATAAATAAAGCTATAGATTTGTACAAAATCTCCAAAAAGTTGTAGATGGTAGCATGGTACCTAATTGTTTTAGAATTCTCCTTTAAATTAAGTCTCAATTAAGTTGAATCTTTCTAAAGTTAAGCTCAATTTCAAAGAACATAGATCTTAGATTCACATGAATCATTCACACATGTACAATAACAATAGATTTGGTGAAATGAGGAAGCAATTGTATATTAGCAATACAATTGATTTTAAGTTAAATAAAATTGTAGGCAAACATTTGCATCAAAACCAGTCATGAAAACAAATATTTTAAAATTTATCGGTGAAAATTGGCAATTAATGGACTATGTGAACATTTGTAGTACAAACAAATTAGCAAAAATTAGTGGTTTTAAGTAAAATTTTGAAGTTTCCACGATGAGGAACAAGTTCTTCCAAAAAATCTAACACATTTAATTCACCAGAATCATTAAAAATAGGTATTTTCAGTTCACTAGAATTGATAGAAAATTTTTGCTAATTCTCTCTCATTCATGCTCTTTTGTAAAAACAATATTGGAGGAACATTGATAGAATTGCGATGGCAAGCATCTGTGCAGCTGAGCACGTGATAGAGATATCCACGAGGCAAGCATGTGAGTTCAAGGGTATAATCCGATATCTTGCTCCAAAATCCAAATTGTGTATCGGCTAGCTCGTGTTGACCCAATGCTTGGTTAAGCAATTTTTCGATGATAACAAACATTCTTGTATTACTATCATCTTCTTGGGAGCTTGATTGAAAGTTTTATACATGTTTGACACAAGATAAGAAAGCTTGGATGTTCAATGTAATACACTATGTATGAAGAACTAAAAAAAAAAATGCGATGATTGAAGATACAAAGAATGAAGAAGAGTGAGAATGGCTAAATAAGGTGATTGAATATAAGAAGATGCACATACATGAAAAGAATGAGTATCATGGATATAGGTGAATTAAAATAGTTGATTGAATGAGAAGAGTATGACATGAGAAGCTTCTTCAACAACTTAGTCGGTTTGACGTGCATATAAGGACAACTTCAAGAGGTTAAGGATCCTTTTTATATGATCATTATTCAAGTTAGGAATTTGATTATAGTGGGTGAGAATAAGAGTTGGAAGATCAAGGAAAAAAAGTGAAAGAAACAAGTCAAGAAAGAAGAATGTTGAAATAGATCAATTTGACATAGTCTCAATAAAATGAGAATAACTTTTTATGAAGATGTCCAATTCATGTGATTCAAGGTGGGTTGGAAAGAAGACATCCATGCCTACAATTTTTTCATAAATATCTTCTTCAAATTCCAGCGTTTTGAGGGCCAATATCGTATTAGAAAAAAGTGGTCATGCATAAAACCGGTTTGCCGAATGGAATGCCGGATGAAGCATCTGACATACCGATTGGATGAAGAGCCATGCATGTTACTATTCATCCGACAATCTAGTTAGTCTTCTAGATGAGTATTCCAAATGGAACAGAGGCTTAAGGAGGTATGTCGGTTCAGTGTGTCGGTTTAGTAGACTACGATTTAACAGATATTATAAGCTTTCGAGGTGTGCCGGTTCGCAACCGGTATGCCGATTGGGTATTTCGGATGTGTTCGTTGAAGATTCTAATGACTTTTTGGCTTTTTTTGAATGTACAATTAATTTGTGACACAAAATAAAAAATAAAATGTGAAGAAATTTAAAGTGTAATAACCAATCTAATAAAATGTAAAATTAAATACAAAATCACTTTCGTAGGTAACACAAATGCATTTAGCCTATACACTAATCCTTTAAACCTCTAGGTTTCCTCTAGTGGACGATTGTTGTCTCATGAAGGTTTCAAAGAAGATTCCTACAAACTTCAATTTTTCTACCCAAATTTAATTTGTTGTCTCCTAATCACCATGAAATCAAACATATACATATCTACTCAAATTGATTCAAACACAGCTCTTCTATAGGCTTAAAGGTTATGCAAGAAAATTCACCATCATGTTAGCATAAAAAACTCGTGTGTGTGTGTGCATGATTTGACCATGTAATTCAAGAGATTCATTAAACAAAACTCATACTCCTATTAGCTATCGAAAACTACTTTCAATGCCAAAACTCACCAAGCTTCTCATACTTAGAAAGTAATTCTTTGATTATCATGACTATTCCACTCATACATATATATGAGGATTGTAATCAAAGCATATTATACTCACATATGTCTCAAACATGAAGTGCATAAGTCAAATGGAATGACCTTGGCATAATCTCATGAAAGGAATGTTATAAAACATATGAGCAATGTAGTTGGTATATCTTTTAGACATTAAAACATACACACTCAACCATACCTCCTAAAATCAAATAGGACTTAATTCGGTTATAGTGGGGCGTTGGGTGAAGGTTTAAGAAACGAAGGAATTAAAAATTCAAAAGGGTTATCCCATAGATAATTCTCATATTCAACATACACTTAACCCTTCCTTTGATGCAATATAAAAATCATATCCGTCATTCTTCATTTACAAGCCTTTGACTTTCATCTTTTTCAACATTTTTTCACATTTTTCTTAAACTTTTCTATTTTTTCATCTTTTTCATTCATTCATGATTGAATATTTCACCTCAATCCCAACATATATCACTTAAATACCAATCTAGGGATAACCAAGGTAAGATATATATAGATACTGCTTGACTTGACTATTATTTGATATAAAGAAATGAATAATTAACATGGATCAATCATGGATCCTAGAGATAATACAATGAAAGAGCAGGCTTAAGGCTCAATTAAAATTCAAAGAAGGCCTAAGATCATATTTCAGAAAGTATGGAGAATTGTAGCTCTTTATTGAAATATCACCAACTAATTACTACTATACTCCTAACCAAAACTAACACAATGAAGTTATTGAAAAATAGTGGAATTGAAATGAATTTCATATGAGTAAATGTGTTATAACCCTCCAAAAATGATAAGCACTATACTCAAGGTGCATGCATACATCTCTATTATGGATGTCAAGCTTTTTTCAAAACATGAATTTCATTCTATGAATCTCAAAAAAATTTACGTTTTCATTGTGAACAAAGTTTGAGTTTCTCATAAAAACATCACTATGATATTCAAGCATCACATAGAAGTCTCTAGAGTACAACATGCAACTAATTTGAGTATCACATAGCATATCCAAATTTTACAACTCTCAATCAACAAAAAATATCATCCAAATAGACATATATGTTACATATTTGCACTTGCATGATATTAACATGACTATGCCCTATGATTATCTTGGCATTTTACATATCTATGATTATGTTATGCCTTTCTAACATATGATATTTTTTACGAGGTATTGGTTTAGTGGTGATTTGCAGGACTATGATCTTCCAAGTTACATCTGTAACACCCCGCATTTTCTTTTATATATGTATATAGATATATAGTAAATAATTGTGGTAAAAAAATATGGATATATGTAGTGATGTGTGTTTGAATTTTGTAGATTGAAAAAGTAGAGATTTAAAATGTTAGTGAAAATAATAGTTGAAATTTAGTTTTAATAAGTGAAAATATGAAATTTTAGATCCTAGAACTTGTATTAAATAGGTTTGGTGTAGAAATATGTGTTGGAGAGGTTTGGGATGAATTTGGTTGGCTTAGGAATGGATTGACAATGAAAAAGGAACGAAGACAGGCTGTGAACAGTGCACTGCTGTAACTTCAAGCTCAATTTAGATCTTGATGCAGTTAATATCTCTCAAAACTCAAAACATGAAAGTTTTAGAGCTCTTTCATATCATTCCATAGCATCTTGAATCATCTCAATAGGAGCTTGGATGAGAGAATTATGCTCAGATAACGAAACGATGTCGAAATAGTCTAATTAGCTTCGTTTTGCATTTAATGTCTCCATTTGCATCCTAAATCAAAATATAAGAATAATGAGTACTTTTAGGCTTCAAATAATTATAAAAGGCTTTAAAAAATACCATTTATCACATTTTATTTGTAAACATCGCAAAACTTCATTAATAGCCGATTCAGATGGGTTTAATAGAAACTTTAGTGTTTCGGGTATACGTTGACTTGGGTTTTGAGATAAATCATAAAAATAAATATTTTTAGGTTAAAATAACATTAAAAATGAATCCGGAACGTCGACAAACCTTAGGGTAGTCATATGGATCAAATTGGAGATTCTTAGTGACAAAATCGTAAATTTGGAGAAACCCAAAACAACCTGTGAACAGTGTTTTTCAGGGCTGTTATGTTTTAAACTCATTTTCATCTCATTTGCTCTCATTTCCTTCACTCCCCTCACACCCCCACACCTCTTGAAACACCAGAGAGCATGAGAGAAGAAGAAAGGAAGGGAAAAACAAGAGATTCAAGTGTGATTCAAGATCAAATATTCTTGTTTTTCACACCAAAGCTAAGGATTCAAGGTAGGGGTTTTCTCTCATTCACTTAAATTGAGACTAGGGTATTTATATATGTATTTTTTGGCTATCAATGGTATATATATGCTATGAAATCATCATCTCTTAGGCTTTTTGCAAGGATTACATGTTTTGAACAAAGTAGGGTTTAATACCCATGAAATCTCCTTTCTAGTTTTAAAACCCTAATTTTTGGAGAGTGATGTATTTTCTTCCTAAATGCTTTCTTTATTATGGATTTTTAAATCTTAGTGCTTTGTGTTGGGTAGAAAAATGATGTTATTGTGATCTCATGTATTTTCTTAGTTGGTTGTGGAATTGTTATATGATATATTTTGAGGATTTTGGATAGATGCTTGTAAATTGAGATAAATGTTAGAATTTTATGCTTGGTTGAGTTGTTTATGATGCACGTGAGTGAGAGGTTCCTTGTAAGGATGCTCACCCTTTCACAAAAGGTTCCCAATAAGGAGGCTTAGAAAATAATATAGTGATTGGTGAGAGGTTCCATGTAAGAATGCTCATCCATTTTCAAGAGGTTCTCGGTAAGGATGCTTGAGAATCAAAGGTGACCTAAAGGGGAGTGGAGGTTACCACAAAGTATGCCACCTACCGAAAGAATTGTTGGGAATTGGTTATGACAATTAATGGTTATTATTTGTATGTGGTGCTCGTTTATTCATTTAAGTAATATTTTTAAATAAACTTGAGATCCTTTTTAAATGTTACTACTTTATTTCAAATTATGTATCTATGTTATGTTAAAATTGAGATCGACCGTTTTAAATGCTTTTCTAAACCTTGTATGGGTTTGGGAGAATTTTTCTACAGAGCTTCGTGCTCATCCCTTATCACTAATATTTTTTAGATTACCTGCTTGAGGAGTAGGATGTAAAAGTCGAGGAGCCCGCTACTTGGGAGACTCCACTTGAGGGGAGTGTGGATCCCGAGGTGGACGCATAGAGCGACCTTCTTTCCTTTTGTACTAGACTAGAACATTCTTTTGGAACATTGTGTAGTCTAGCTTCTTTTGTTTATTCTGCTGCGCTTCTTTTATTAATTTTTGAGATGTAATAGCAATGACTTGGGCTTATTCTTTTGGATAATGTTGTAAATATTCGTGGATGACAAATGAAGTCTTGTTTCTTAATGGATTATATTAGTGCTCTCATGATATGAATGATTTTAGAATATAATGCCGTCTAGGGTGTGTTTTAGGGCGTTACAAAGTTGGTATCAAAGCTTAGGCTTTAGGTCTTACATGGGAGCTGTAGGTTATGGAATCACCTCTAGAGCTTTAGGATTAGGGTGAATCAAATCCTTGAGTGAAATTTTATACACGTTCTATGCCTTAGCTTAACCTAATATTTAGGATGTCATGTACATCCATGAACTAAGTTGTGAATTGATGTGCAGAATGAACGGTGAACAAGGACGGGGACACAGACGTGGGCGTGGAGGTCAAGCGAATCCACCGCCACCACCACCTCCGGATGCCATGCAAGGCATTTACCAATGCTTGAGGGAGCTCACCACTTTGGTACAAACCAAAATGGTAACAACAACCACAATGGTGGAGCTCATCCTCTCGCTCAAGTACTGGGCAATGGGAACGGAGACCGAAGGATGATAGCTCTTCAGGAATTCTTAAGACAATGACCACCCAATTTCCAAGGGAGCTCCGATCCTTTGGAGGCGGATAGATGGATTCGTCGAGTGAAGAAGATCTGTGACGGCATGGGAGTTGTCGAGGAGTTGAGAGTTGGTTTGGCGACCTACTTGTTTTAGGGGGAGGCCGACTATTGGTGGGATGCCATAAAGAGGAGAAGGGACACCGACACACTTGCTTGGGAAGAGTTCGATCAACTTTTTCAAGATAAGTACTTTCCTGAATCGGTCAGAGACCGAATGAAGGCGAATTTTCTTGCATTACGACAGGGTAGTATGACTGTGGCTGAGTATGAGAGACGGTTCAACGAGCTCTCCCGTTATGCTACGGGATTTATATCTAATGAGGCCAACAGGGCCAAGCACTTTGAGTAGGGTCTGAGGCCAATCATCAGGAAAAAGTTGGTGGCTCTCAGGATCCGTGATTTTGGGGACTTGGTGGACAGAGCTGCACTGGTAGAGAGAGACATAGAGGATAGTCAGCGACGACAGGGCATCTCGAGAGGAGGTCCAATCCGGACGGGTGCTAGCATTAGTGGGACACAGAGACCGACACCATACCGTCGCCCAGACCAGACAGGTGGACAACGACTTTTGAAAGCTCGAGGAGAGGGAGACACTCAGATTAGAGCCAGTATTACCCCACGATCCTGCTTTGTATGCGGAGGTGTGGGACATATTCGGATGCATTACCCAGTTTTTCCACCTCAGGGCCCTATCCAGACCGCCAGACAGGTACCAGCAGCCCAACCACCACCACCGAGGCCTGCATCGCAGCGATCGATACAAGCTCAAGCCCCCGGCGGCCCCAACCAAGGGCGAGTATTTGCTTTGACTCAGCCGGAGGAGGACATTGCCAATGCCGTTGTGGAAGGTATCGTCCTTATTTACAATTCTTGGGCCCGAATATTATTTGACCCCGGTGCAACACATTCATTTGTACGCACGACATATGCACTTGATTTGAGATTGAGTTTCGCGAAGCTAGAGCATGTTATGAACATTAGCTTGCCCACGGGAGAATGGTTAGATACTAGCCAAGTTTGCAAGGGTTGCGTGCTTCGCATTGGGGAGCATGAATTGATTGTGAATTTGATTGCTTTAGAGATAAAGGGGTATGATGTGATTTTTGGGATGAACTTGTTGTCCGCTTTTCGGGCGGTATTGGATTGTTTTCGCAAGTGGATTATATTTCAATTGCCGGGAGGAGTTATTTTCAGTTTTGTGAATAATCGAGATTATTCCCATCCATTTCCTACTACGGGTAGTAGATTCTTAAAAGCGAAATCGGGAAGTCATTTGAGTTTCTTAGCTAGTTTGATGGGAGATGACAGGGATAAAATCCATACGGATGTAGTGTTAATTGTATTAGAGTTTTTGAATGTTTTTCCCGAGGAATTACCTGAATTACCACCACATAGGAAAATTGAGTTCAAGATCGATTTCTATCCAAAAACTGAACCCATATCCATTGCTCCCTACCAGATGGCACTTTTGGAGTTGAAGGAGCTAAGGAAGTAGTTGGATCACTTGTTGGCGATTGGGTTTATCCGTCTAAGCACTTCACCTTGGGGAGCCCCGGTCCTCTTTGTGAAGAAAACAGATCAGACTCTATGCTTGTGCACGGATTACCGGAGGTTGAATCGAGTTACTATGAAGAATAAGTATCCATTGCTGAGAATTGATGACTTATTTGACCAGTTGAAGGGTTCGAAGTATTACTCCAAGATTGATCTTCGCACGGGATATCATCAGCTGCGGATTAAGGAGGAGGATATTCCTAAGACTGCTTTTCGTATCCGATATGGTCATTTCGAGTATACGGTGATGCCGTTTGGATTGACTAATGCCCCCGCAGCCTTCATGGATTTGATGCACAGAGTCTTCCGGCCTTACCTCGATCAATTTGTCATTGTGTTTATTGATGACATATTGATTTACTCACAGACTCAGGAGGAACATGCTCGTCATCTCTCTATTGTGCTACAAACATTGAGAGAACATAAGTTATATGCGAAGATGAGCAAGTGTGAGTTTTGGATGAAGGAAGTGAAGTTTCTTGGTCATGTTGTGTCCGAGCAAGGAGTAGCGGTTGATCCTGCAAAGATTGAGGCCGTGATAAAATGGGAACCACCGAAGAACGTAACAGAAGTACGAAGTTTCTTGAGGTTAGCCAGCTATTATCGTAGGTTTGTGGAAGAGTTCTCCAAGCTTGCGATGCCGATGACTCGCCTTATAAAGAAGGGGGAGAAATTTTTGTGGACTCAAGCGTGTGAACTAGCTTTTCGCACCTTGAAGGAGAAGTTGACGACGACACCTATCTTTATTATTTCGAGTAGTGGGAAAGGCTACGATGTCTACACCGATGCTTCACTACAAGGCTTGGGATTCGTTCTAATGCAAGGAGGGAAGGTAGTGGCGTATGGCTCGAGGCAACTCAAGGTGCATGAGCAGAATTATCCCACACATGACTTGGAGCTGGCTGCGGTGGTGTTTGCTCTTAGGTTGTGGAGATGTTATTTATACGGGGAGAAATTTCAAGTGTTCTCAGATCATAAAAACCTCAAGTATATCTTCACACAGAAAGACTTGAATCTCTGGCAGAGAAGGTGGATTGAGTACTTGGAAGATTATGAGTTCACACTCAACTACCATCCGGGGAAGGCCAATGTAGTTTCTGACGCTCTTAGCAGGAAGTCTCGAGGTGAAATCAATTTTCTTGCGGTAAATAGGTGGAAAATGATTGATGCATTGGAGGAGTACGATCTATGGGTGGATGGACTGGAGTATCAACAATATCTATTCAACCTTGTAGCTCAACCGACGCTTTGACGACGGGTAGTGGAGTTACAATGCCTGGATTCAGAACTCGATTAGATTAGAGTCCGATTGGAGAATGGAGAGACGATTGAAGGATGGTCTTGAAAGAATGGAGAGTTGAGATATGGGGAGAAACTATGTGTTCCCGATGATTCGTCCCTAAAGGAGGAGATACTGGGAGAGTGTCATTACTCCAAGTTTGCTATCCACCCCGGTAGCACAAAGATGTATAGGGACATGAAGCGTCAATACTGGTGGAGGGGAATGATGCGAGATGTGGCAAAATGTGTAGTGTGCCAGCAGGTGAAGATTGAGCATAAAAGGCCAAGAAGAGTCCTACAGTCTTTGCCTATTCCAAAGTGGAAGTGGGATCAGATCACCATGGACTTCGTATCGGGTTTACCACAGACGTCGCGCGGGCATAATGCAGTGTGGGTCATTGTGGATAGACTTACCAAGTCCGCTCACTTTTTGGGTATGAAGACCACAGATACATTCGAGACTTTGAGCCAGCAATATATCCGTGAGATAGTGAGGTTACACGGCGTTCCGCTCTCGATTGTGTCGGATCGTGACTCTAGGTTTATGGCGAGATTCTGGCAGAGTCTACAACAAGCGATGGGGATAGAGTTACACTTCAGTACGACTTTTCATCCCTAAACGGATGGCCAATCCAAGAGGGTGATACAGATTGTGGAGGATATGTTACGTGCTGGCACGTTGGACTTCAAGGGGAGTTGGAGCAACCACTTACCGTTGGTGGAGTTTGCTTACAACAACAGCTATCAAGAAAGTATTGGGATGACACCGTATGAAGCATCGTATGGAAGACCATGCCGATGACCGACGTGTTGGTTAGAAGCCGGCGAGAGTAGTTTGTTTGGACCGGACATTGTTCGAGAAACTACGAAGAAGATTCAACTCATCCGAGAGAGGCTACGGACGGCGCAAAGTAGACAGAAGAGCTATGTGGACCATAGACGAAGACTCTTAGAATTCAAGGTGGGAGACTACGTATTTCTCAAGGTGTCACCCAAGAAAGGCGTGTTTCGATTCGGCAAGAAGGGGAAGTTAGCGCCAAGATATACCAGACCGTTTGAGGTAATCAAAGTGGTAGGCAAGGTGGCATATCAACTTCGACTACTAGCCCAGCTATCCGGAGTACATGATGTGTTCCACGTGTCCATGTTGAGAAGGTGTCACTCGGATGAAACTCCAGTCGTGAACTTGGAGGAGATTGAAATTCAAGACGGAGCAACCTACGAAGAACAACCGGTAGAAATTCTCGATGCCTAGGAAAAAGTGTTTTGCAACAAAGTTATCATATTGGTGAAGGTTTTGTAGCAACACCGTGGAGTTGAGGAAGCTACATGGGAACCGAAGCAAGAAATACGGGAGAAGTATCCATATTTGTTCGTTACTTGAGGTAAGTTTCGAGGACGAAACTTTCTTTAAGGGGGGTGGATTGTAATACCCCGCATTTTCTTTTATATATGTATATAGATATATAGTAAATAGTTGTGGTAAAAAAAATATGGATATATGTAGTGATGTGTGTTTGAATTTGGTAGATTAAAAAAGTAGAGATTTAAAATGTTAGTGAAAATAATAGTTGAAATTTATTTTTAATAAGTGAAAATATGAAATTTTAGGTCCTAGAACTTGTATTAAATAGGTTTGGTGTAGAAATATGTGTTGGAGAGGTTTGGGATGGATTTGGTTGGCTTAGAAATGGAAAAGGGACGAAGACAGGCTGTGAACAGTGCACTACTGCAACTTCAAGCTCGATTTAGACCTTAATGCAGTCAATATCTCTCAAAACTCAAAACATGAAAGTTTTAGAGCTCTTTCGTATCATTCCATAGCATCTTGAATCATCTCAATCGGAGCTTGGATGAGAGAGTTATGCTTAGATAACGAAATGATGTTAAAATAGTCCAATTAGCTTCGTTTTGTATTTAATGTCTCCATTTGCATCTTAAATCAAAATATAAGAATAATGAGTACTTTTAGGCTTCAAATAAGTATAAAAGATTTTAAGAAACACCCTTTATCACCTTTTATTTGCAAACATCGCAAAACTTCATTAATAGCCGATTCGGATGGGTAAAATAGAAATTTTAGTGTTTCGGGTGTACGTTGACTTGAGTTTTGAGATAAATCATAAAAATAAATATTTTTAGGTTAAAATAACATTAAAAATGAATTCGGAACGTCGACAAACCTTAGGGTAGTCATATGAATCAAATTGGAGATTCTTAGTGGTGAAATCGTAAATTTGGAGAAACCCAAAACAGCCTGTGAACAATATTTTTCAGGGCTGCTATGTTTTAAACTCATTTTCATCTCATTTGCTCTCATTTCCTTCACTCCCCTCACACCCCCACACCTCTTGAAACCCTAGAGAGCATTAGAGAAGAAGAAAGGAAGGGAAAAACAAGAGATTCAAGGGTGTTTCAAGATCAAATATTCTTGTTCTTCACACCAAAGCTAAGGATTCAAGGTAGGGGTTTTCTCTCATTCACTTACATTGAGGTTAGGGTATTTATATATGTATGTTTTGGCTATCAATGGTATATATATGCTATGGAATCATCTTCTCTTAGGCTTTTTGCAAGGATTATATGTTTTGAACAAAGTAGGGTTTAATACCCATGAAATCTCCTTTTTAGTTTTAAAACCCTAATTTTTGGAGAGTGATGTATTTCCTTCCTAAATGCTTTCTTTATTATGGATTTCGAAACCTTAGTGCTTTGTGTTGGGTAGAAAAATGATGTTATTGTGATCTCATGTATTTTCTTAGTTGGTTGTGGAATTGTTATATGATATATTTTAAGAATTTTGGATAGATGCTTGTAAATTGAGATAAATGTTAGAATTGTATGCTTGGTTGGGTTGTTTGTGATGCACATGAGTGAGAGGTTCCTTGTAAGGATGCTCACCCCTTCCCAAAGGTTCTCGATAAGGATGCTTGGAAAATAATGTAATGATTGGTGAGAGGTTCCATGTAAGGATGCTCATCTATTTTCAAGAGGTTCCCGGTAAGGATGCTTGAGAATCAAAGGTGACCTAAAGGGGGGTGGAGGTTACCACAAAGTATGCCACCTATCGAAAGAATTGTTGGGAATTGGTTATGACAATTAATGGTTATTATTTGTATGTGGTGCTCGTTTATTCATTTAAGTAATGTTTTTAAATAAACTTGAGATCATTTTTAAATGTCACTGCTTTATTTCAAATTATGTATCTATGTTATGTTAAAATTGAGACTGACCATTTTAAATACTTTTCTAAACCTTGTATGGTTTGGGAGAATTTTTCTACAAAGCTTCGTGCTCACCCCCTATCGCTAACATTTTTCAAATTACCCGCTTGAGGAGTCGGACGTAAGGGTCGAGGAGCCCGCTACTTGGGAGACTCCACTGGACGGGAGTGTGGATCCCGAGATGGACACATAGAGCGACCTCCTTTCCTTTTGGACTAGACTATGACATTCTTTTGGAATATTGTGTAGTCTAGCTTCTTTTGTTTATTCTGCTACACTTCTTTAATTAATTTTTGAGATGTAATAACCATGACTTGGGTTTATTCTTTTGGATAATGTTGTAAATATTCGTGGATGACAAATGAAATCTTGTTTCTTAAGGGATTATATTAGTGCTCTCATGATATGAATGGTTTTAGAATATAATGCCGTCCAGGGTGTGTTTTGGGGCGTTACAACATCTAAAGATTGCTCATGTACTCAGAGACTAGGGACTTGTGCACTAGTGTTGAGATTTATTTATAATTCTTTTTGTTCAATGGTTTGAAGGTTGTAATCTTAATTTCTTGTGCATTTTGTAACAAAATTGCCAAAGGGGGATATCACTAGATCATGTTTTCTAATTAGCTAATTTTGTGAAGTCCTTATAAATCTCAACCTAACGATGAAGATTTGAAATCATCACATGTAAGGGAGGAGATAATGCTTCAAGCTATATCAAATGAACTCCTTGTATGCACATCCATACTTAAGACAAAAGTAATGACCTTAGCGACCTAAAAACCCTTGATTTAATTTATTAGACTTAGGACAATTAGTGTCAAAATGGAATTAGTAATTGATCCGTGTATGACTCTTAGGTGTTCTTCAAAGAAAATTTTTTCTAAACTTCTTTTGTGTTCGAAAAAAATAGTTTGAGCCATTAGCAGACCTTTATTGAGAAACACCCTATAGTGTTCAAGTGAACAAGTTTTTTGCTTAATTTTATGCTTAAAAAATCAATGAACAAGTTTCTTGCTTGATTTTATGCTTAAAAAATCAGTAAAGATTGCCCTATGTTCACTAGCCTTCACTAGAGTGGTATCTAAAGACTTAGAATTTTTTTTGGAAAAGGCTAAAAAGAGAAACAACATGAATTGGCCTCTGAGCCACTAGAGTGGTCTAAGAGATGACTCAAGCAGTCTCATGACCACTCGAGTGGTCCTACTCTCTTAGACCTAGTTTGAATCCTTTTTCCCACCACCCTTCTAATGCTCGAGTAGCTGTTCGCAAATTTGTGTTTTCTTGGACTACATGACAAGCCCTACTCTAAGCTTATAAATAGAGGGATGTCTTCCCATCATAGTGTAAGCCTCTTGAGAGTAAATTCAACCTATCTTATACCTTGAGAGCTAGAGCTAGAACTCTAGATTCCTAAACCCAAAGGCTACCATCTAGTGATTCCTATCCAATCTCACACATTGGAGAAGAAGAGCTTGTTTGGTTGATCCAAATCCATTGGCAAGTGTGCATAATGAGATTCTTTTGTGCATCCTAGGAGTGATTGAGGCCTAAACAAACTATGTGGCGGGGAGTTCAAATGAAGTTTTCCAAGAAGTTGAAGAGAGAGTTTTAGCGGAGAGGTTTATTGAAGAAAATGAGCGTCTAATCATGATATTGGTTGAGATATAAGTTTTGATTACTTGTAAATTGATGTTGGAATAGTGGATTAGGTTTTGGTGAACCCAAAGTGGTTCCCCGTAATTTTTTCCCTAGAGGATTTTTGTGTCAACAAAGCACTTGTATTCTTTATTACTTTTGCATATAACTTGTGAATTGATGCACACACAAGCACTATGTGTTTGATTATATGATTGTTTCAATATCTATATCATTCATAGTTGCTTGATTGGGTTTGGTGCCTTGGTTGGGACCATTAAGTGTTAATCAACTAATATCTACATCATTAAGTGTGAATCAACCAATTGATATAATCAATACAATCTTCATGGGTGTTTTGGGTTGTGGTAATTGAAAAGGAGTTCCGAGCTTAAATTTTTAACCTATACACCCCTCTAGGAGCGTCTTGCAACCTACGTATATAATAGTAAGGGAAGATCCATTGTGTATCTCTCCTTATTCCGTGACTAATTGATATGGATCGGTCAAAAGCACTGTCTTTTCCATACTATCTATATACTTTTGTCATGTGTTCTTTGCCATGTGCCATAATTTAATAGTTTCATTATGCGCAGGCATACTCTGAGCCCCTTCACTTGCCCTGGAAGCATGTTTGTCACGTAGCACTCTCTAGTTGACATTCTTTGAAGCAATTATGTCTGTCATCTAATGTTATGCACCATTTTGAATGAGGAGTCAACATTTGAGTCCTTTCATCATCAAAACAACTTTTTCAATTTTGAAATTCATGTTTTCTCATAATTTGGCGTTGTTTCATGCGGCTTTATTTGGCTATATAAAGGATAACCCTTTTCTCCTCTCTTTTTCACCATTACTGTCTATTTTTTGAGCATTTAAGTGTTTGCAAACCCCTTAATTTCCTCATTGCTCATCATTTTTGATAATACCCAAAATATGCCCAAGGATGAGCTCGGATGATCAACTCAAATCTCCCCAGATCAAGCACTTAGCCCACCTTTAATGACTAGAAGGCTTCAGGTTAGTACCTCTTCCCTAGCAGCTGCACCTTTATCAGTATGACTCAGACAACATCTATTTTCCACCCAAGCATCGCGTAAATCGTAATAGTCATATATCCAAGCAAAGAAATCGTACTGCCTTAGTACCCACCCCTGTCGTTGCATGATAGGTGCAACCATTACAAGAGATAGGCAGGAATCACACAATGGATTAGGCGAGGTCTTGCGCTAGCTATAAATATGAGGCATGACCTTTTCAATGATATACAAGCAATTATAGTCAGAACAATACTCTGTAATCTCATTTCTTATTAATTTAAGCCCCAGGAGCAAGAGACTCCCTTGAGAGTAAATTAGCCGAGCTTCCAAGCTGGTGAACCACTATAAAACTCCCTATATGTTATCCCCATCCCTTCCCCAAATCTTAGGAGCCTAGGAGCTCAAACTGAGTTATTCAATACTTATCTCTACTTTATCGTGTTACATACATCATCAGCTGGCGTTGTTTGTGGATTGATCATCTTTAGTAATTGATGGTTTCTATGCGTAATATGGGAAAAAGTCAAATAAACCCCCTATAATTGCAAAACCAACAAGAAGTTGTCGCTGGAAGGCAACAAGAGAATTCTCGTGATTTCTTGCCTGATCCAGAAGTTGATCCACTCACGATGGATCCTTCTTTAAATAACGAGCTCGAAGCCCTTCGCCTATCCAATCAATGCCTCCTCTAGCACAATGAGTAGTTACTAAACCTTATCCAACGTCCCTAAAGGGAACAACCAGCCCAAAATGATCCCACATAGGGGGAACATCAACACCTCAACCCTCTAAGGGACATCACTGAGGGGGATGAGTGTAGCTAGATAGTTAGTAATGTCCATCGTCGAGTTCAGAGGAACAAGGACGATGAAGAAGTACAAAGCCACAGCAGAGGAACTCACAAGAATAAGTTTCCTCCATTCTAGTAGGAAAAGAAGGGGCAGTTTTGGAAATAACGCTTCAAAGAGATTCAATAAGAGCTCAACTGCATGATAAAGGCTGTGAGGGGCAAAACCCCTATGTCCATGGACAGCTTGGTCCAATAGACGAAGTCTTCCTTTATTGCAGAAGTGATGCATTTCCCTCTTCCACCAAAGTTCAGGATGTTGTAGATAGAGACCTTTGATGGGACAAGAGATCCCATGGACCATCTTAACACCTACAAGAACTAGATGGAGCTGCATGGTATCAAGACCCAGTGCGATATCGAGCCTTCGCTATCACACTGAAGGGTTCAGCCTTGACCTGGTTCAAAAGGCTGACCTCAGCTTCTATTTCTTTGTTCAAGGAGTTCTTAGTTTCGTTTGTGCCACATTTCATTAGAGATCGGACCTACCAAAAATCGAGCTAACACTTATTAAATGTGAAACAGAGACCCAATGAGATACTACAGAGCTACGGTCAGATGTTCAATTCAGAATCTCTAAAAGTAGACGTCTCTGACAAGAGATTTGCCCTCATTGCCTTCATTACTAGATTGGGAGTCCAATTCAAGGACTTAATATTTTTTATCTCTAAGATCCCATAAGCCAGCATAACTGAGGTCCTTGCCAAAGCAGATAAGTACATCAATGGCAAGGAGGCTTTCCTCTCAAAGGCCGGAAGCTTAGGTACCCATAAGGAGAAAGAGAAAAGAAAAGACCAAAGTCCAAAGAGGGAAAGCAGTTGAGAAAGCTCTCCACGAAGAGACAGAGATCGTTCCTTAAAAAGAAGAGGAGACAATAGTGATCACTTGGGTCCCCCACCTCAGGAGTTACAACCAAGGTAAGCTTCAAGGCAGTTTACTCCCCTTAACGCCACGGTGTTCCAGGTCCTCTATGAAGTTCAGAATGAAAAGTTCCTAAGGTGGCCACCTTGGATGAAAGCTGACCCCGCAAAATAGGATGCTACGAAGTACTATGAGTATCATTGAGGCCATGGTCATCACACTGACGATTGCACCCAACTGAAGAAGGAGACCGACTTCCTAATTCAGAGGGGGCAATTACGTCACTTCATAAAGCAATAGAGTTAGAACCGAGCTCATCCACCCCCAACACCTCAACAACAAGATCTTGTGCAACACCAACAACCCTTGGGAGAAATTAGGGTGATATCAGGAGGATTTGTTGAAGATGGGGAAACCAGCTCAGGTAGGATGACACATGTTCGCAAAGTTTGAGCTGAAGACTTATTGGAGATATAGTCTGTGTCCAAGGCACCTTGACTGACCATGGACATAAAATTCTCGATGTAGATCTAGATCTAGAAGGCTGCCAGTATCTCCATGATGATCCCTTGGTAGTAAGGGCTATCATCGCCAATAGAACTAGCCTATCATCTTTTCATTTGACTTTGACAAGATGAACATTGGTAGAGACAAGCTCGAGCCAGTGAGGACTCACCTGCTTGGATTCTTTGGAGAGAGGGTGCTAACCTTGGGCTCAATCCATCTTATTCTCACAATGGGAGACCCTCCCTGCCAATCCACCACCACAGTAAGATTTTTGGCTGTTGATGCCCCTTCAGCATATAACGTTCTAATGAAGAGACATTCCCTCAACACCATGAGGGCCATTCCTTCTGCAATGAAGTTTCTTATCAAGAATGGTGTTGGAGTGGTTCGAGGACACTAGTGAGTGGGGCAAGAAAGTTACATGGCTTCTATGAAGAAGAAAGAGGTTGAGACCATATAGCTAGATGTATTCGACATGAGAGACGAGCTGGAGACAAGACCCATGCCTTTAGAAGATCTGGAAACCTGTCCAGCTCGACATAGACCCAAGACATTTGGTTTACGTGGGATGAAAATTGCTCAAGGAGATTAAGGACTTCCTTATTCAATTTTTGAAAAGGAACATGAAGGTACTCACATGGAAACAAGAGGGCATGTAGGGGATTGACCCTCAATCATTATGCACAAGCTCAGTGTGAACCCTAACCTTTAAGCCCATTAAGCAAAAATTATAGAAGTTTCACCCAAAACACTAGAAAATAATTAACGAGGAGGTCTCCAAGCTCCTCCATGCCAAGGCCATCAGGGAGATAGATTATCCGACCTGGCTGGCCGATGTGGTCCTCGTCAAGAAGACTAACAGCAAATGGTGCTTTTGTATCGACTTCACCGATCTAAACTAAGTCTGCCCCAAAGACAGCTTCCCGCTTCCCAAAATTGATTTGGTCGTGGATGCCATAGTAGGGC